>CM062296.1:274878683-275128533 GCA_031216915.1 Pictodentalium vernedei | reverse complement strand
AAACTTTTTTCGTTTAAAACGAAACAATTGTAGTTTTTTTTTTTCCACGTGGCAGCAATACGCTTCCGTACTGCTGCCACGTGGAAAAAAAAAATAAATTGTTTCGTTTAAACGAAAACTTTTTCGTTTAAACGAAAACTTTTTCGTTTAAACGAAAACTTTTTCGTTTATAAACGAAACCACTTTCGTTTAAACGAAAACTTTTTCGTTTAAACGAAACCACTTTCGTTTAAACGAAAACTTTTTCGTTTAAACGAAAACTTTTTCGTTTAAACGAAACCACTTTCGTTTAAACGAAAACTTTTTCGTTTAAACGAAAACTTTTTCGTTTAAACGAAACCACTTGTTAGGCCCATCTTCTGCTTTTTAACATGCAATACACCTACGTGCCACCAAAGATGGCTGATAACCTAGGACGAAGTGAAATATGCGCAAGGCCCCACATCACTGCGCAAGACCTCACACCTGTTGCTGTCAGCAGGTGTATGTGCGTGGCGGGGATGGGATGGGAGGCATCTCGGGGGGGGGGGGGGGCATAAAGATGTTAGTAAAGACATGAAATTCAGATGTCTTTTGAGCCTATAAAGCCAGCCATAAAAAATGTTTAACAATGCATGGAGATTGAGGATGGGGCGTCACTTGAGCTTGGTCGGGCGGCAATATAGGCCTATGCTTATCCGCTACAGGCACAATCTTGGACTCCAAGGTGGAAAGACCTGGGTAGGATGGGATCAGTGGCTGTGGTCTGGAGAAACGCACCCCACCCGCCCCAAATAATTAGGCCTACATTGCCCCCATCCCGCCCCCACCCACCCACCGCTAAATAAATTTCAAACAGCTACTAAGGATTTCCAGCCCCCGTCTTTCCTTAGGAGACTCCAAAACCCTTGATGGTGCTTCGGAATTTTAGAACATTTTGGATAGACCCAGACTCCCACCGGTCCAATGGCCTCATTATTCTTCAGGAGGCTTCAGAATTGCTCTCAACGCTTCACTGCTTGAAAATTTTACCAAGGGAGGGCATCCGGACACCTATCAATGGTTTCACCTCCCCCTCAGGAAGCATCAGAATGAGAATCGCCGACAGAGTTAAATAATTATATTTCAAGGAAGGGGCCTCGGATCCAGTAGCGCCGCTACAGTGTGTGTGTGTAGGGGGGGGGGGGGTGTATGGGAGGGCATTTGCCCCAAAACATTGACTTTGCCCCTCCCCCATTTTCCACCTGTCCATCAGTGACAGATCCACACACCTCTCTAACACACACACACACTGATTCTCTTTTCTTTATTTCTATACAAAACTCAGCTGATGAACATATCCATTTGCAAGTTCGGATGCAGATACTTTTGAGCCATGTACGTTCATAAACGTATTTTTTTTTAAATATGGGAAGCGTATCTCGATTTTCGACGTCCAAAAATGTGAAGATTTATCCTAAAAGCACCAGAAGATTTCATCTGATTTTTTTATCTGGGAGTAGAATCCCCCCCTCCTCCCGTGGGGTGGGCCTCTCCCCGATTTATTAGAAATTGAATCCCCCATCCCGAAAAAAACCTCCAGCAAACCTCCTACGTTTGCTCTTGCTTCAAGAATGTAATGATATAATACTTTATGCCCCCCCCCCCCCATTAATGGAAAGCATGTGCCGTACTTGCACAACCCCTCCTCCACCCCATTGCGGAAAAAATCTCCGGAGCCTCCGGGTCTCCCAATGGAAGGGGTGATACACCGGCCTATACCTTTCCTCTCCGGCCTTCGGGATATACCTGTGGCATATGGACCCCCATCCCCACTTGCAATCGTCCCCACCTGCGGCATATCGACCCATCTCCCCGCCCAGCCCCGCCCCGCCCCCAATTGCAATCCCCCCCCCCCCCACAAGTAGAGATCTAATTCCGCCATTGGACCAGATTCCCTTGCATGGCGTTGGTAAGTTTGCCTTGAGGGTCTGAATGTTCGGACAGTGGGCGGGGGGGGGGGGGGGGGGGTGTCGAGAGGACCATATGTTTTTTTTTACCCAAAATGATCCGTGCGCACGATATAATAATCCGCGCGCGCGGATTGTTAATTTGTTTGCACGGATTATTCTTTCATGCGCACGGATTATTTTTTGTGAGATATGGTCTTGACCTCCCAACAGACAGGTCCGCTAGACCTACTTACCAACACCATGTATGAGAGTCCGGCCCAGTCGAGGGGAGAATTCCAATTGAGTGTGTGTGTATGTGGGGGGGGGGGGCACTATGCCGTGGGAATATCCCGAAGGGCTAGCCGGGGGGGGGGGGGAGGGGAGTGGTGTCATACTGCGGTGCATTGTAAACCCGACAATGACAGAAAATAATCGAACAGGACTCCTGTTCATTCTAGCGCGGAGTGTTAGGGGCCTATAAAGGGCATGTTCGATTGCATTGGAAATTAGAGGGTGCCCCCGTAGTGAAGAAGAACCCATATTTGGAAGAAAGAAGGCCTGACGGAACCCTTTCGTATATCCCCTCCCACGATGGCAAGGGACATAATAATGTCCTACAAAGTTATAGGATGTGATACAGGTGTGCGGAAGCTTAACTCCTAATGGTGTCTTGTCACTGTCTATACATTATGTCCCTCACACACGCATCCATCCACCCTCTCCCCTCGCATGCACGCACTGTCTCTTTTGTATCCCCATAGGTCCAAATATGTGGAATTTACCCTAAAAGCACTCCGAACGGGTGGGAAGGCAGGGCAAGCTTCTCCTCCCAGATAAAAAAAATGAGCCCCCACCCCCACCTCCATCACCCTCCAGCAAACCTCCCATAGGATCACTCGTGCCTAAAGAATGTAATGGTATTGCATTGTTAAAAAGCAGAAGACGGCCCTAACAAGTGGTTTCGTATATACGAAAAAGTTTTCGTTTAAACGAAAAAGTTTTCGTTTAAACGAAAAAGTTTTCGTTTAAACGAAAATGGTTTCGTTTAAACGAAAAAAGTTTTCGTTTAAACGAAAGTGATTTCGTTTAAACGAAAAAGTTTTCGTTTAAACGAAAAAGTTTTCGTTTAAACGAAAATGGTTTCGTTTAAACGAAAAAGTTTTCGTTTAAACGAAAGTGATTTCGTTTAAACGAAAAAGTTTTCGTTTAAACGAAAAAGTTTTCGTTTAAACGAAAGTGGTTTCGTTTAAACGAAAAAGTTTTCGTTTAAACGAAAAAGTTTTCGTTTAAACGAAAGTGGTTTCGTTTAAACGAAAAGGTTTTCGTTTAAACGAAAAAGTTATCGTTTAAACGAAAAAGTTTTCGTTTAAACGAAAGTGGTTTCGTTTAAACGAAAAAGTTTTCGTTTTAAACGAAACAATTTATTTTTTTTTCCACGTGGCAGCAATACGCTTCCGTAGGATGGCAGGTAACTATTGAAAGTTTTTTTTAAAACTTATTGGGAATTGTTTGTATACTATTTGAACTTACTTTAAGGAATCGCGCAGTACTGCAGGTCTGTCAGGTACACACGCTGCATTCCCAATACGATGTTATAATCAGCACGTGTCATGACCATGTGTATTTTGTAAACACAACAAATCCCAAGATGCAATATTGCAAACTTTCTTTCAACCCCCATTATGCAGCAGTCTCCCCTCCCTTCAAAATCATCAAAGGGCAAAGTAAAGTTGGTAATATCTTTGCCTTGGCACCGCCCATTTCGCCCAATTTCTATGTTTGGGCAGAATCAAAGTAAAAAACGAACATCTACAGTCGAAATTAAGAGAGATATTGTGAAAGCATTGGAGTGAGTTACCAATAAAAGTGATTCGTATATCACGACTTACTTCAACAATAGTTATCAAAATCAGAAAAAATATGATTTGTGTTCCTCTTATTCCACTGTCACTTGAAGCAGGAACCATCAAGAAACACGGGGCACGTCTATTTTCAAGCGATGTGATAATTACCGAAATAAGCACAACAATTGCACATTATCCACCAAAACCAGGATGAGAGCATTGCGACTCCATAAAAAATAAGGAAATGTTGATTTTTGCTAAAATGTAGCTTTTCTTGTGAATTTCTGCATCTTGTCTTGACAAGGTCCCAAATCTCACTGACAGAACAAGGCAGCTCCCACCAGTGGTGGAGCCATGGTTTGAAATCCGGTGGACCATGCTAGAGGAGATTTTTTTTTGGGGGGGGGGGGGGGGAATCTCAGGACTGAGGGTACTGTACTTGTACTGAGGGCAGGAAATCAAAAATATTTTTTTCAAATTTAGGGATAGGAGAAGCAAGTGGGATTTTGAGTGGAGGGTGGGGGGGCTGGTCTCCCTAGATACCTCATGGCTCCACCGCTCCACCACTGTTGCCCACTACAGCAGCCCAACACATTATGTCCATTTGCTGAGAAGAGTGATGAACACTGATTAACCCGAATGACTCAACACGCTATATGAGCCTCATGACTTGGATGACAAATACAGAGATTTTATGTGTACATTACCCTCTAAAATGTGGATTTCTACAATATATTATGAAAAACCGAAAACCGAACCGAAAACCGAGTTTTTGTACAAAACCGAAACCGAAACCGAACCGAAATGCAAATTTCAAAACCGCCCAGCCCTACTTTGTAGTATGCGTAGTGAATGTGAAAAACAAACAAAGCCTAATTTCTCACATAGTGGTCAGCCTACATTCCAAGGGTGGGCCAAGCCACGTGATCACTCAGTCACGGGAAAGCCAACCTTTTTGCGTCGTCAAAATTATGCAGTGAGTGTGAAATACCAAATATTTCTTTTTAGTTTTCTGTTGCTGGTCTTCTATTAGCTGGATCTGCCCACTTGATCCTGGAAACGCAGCTCATTTTGAAGGCATACTGCATCACCTCTTGTATCGCGTAAAAATGGAAGGATCACGAAAAAATATTTTGTCTTGGACAGTAGCGGATTTAGACGGGGCGCATCCGGCGCGCGCCCCCTCTATTTTTCCCCGAGACATGTCGGAACGCACTACTAATGGGTCGAAAACGCCACATAACTTTACACAAGCAGTTTTTTTTTAACATTTTGAGAAATAGCCCTTACTATATCATACCGAAACAATGTAAATATGGGCATAATTGCAACCGGCTTATTCTGCCGGTTCCAATGATATCCACATGTTACATAGTCCTACTAAAAAACTTTTATAAAATATATATTTCTGGACATTTTTGGTTGCTTTCCTGGGTACAGGATTAAAAGTCACTTCAGAGTCCAGTATTTATTTATCTTTTCCCAGGAGAGCCCCCCCCCCCCCCCCCCCCCGCCTTTAGAGATGGGAGAATCGATCTCGAGGTTATCACGCACCCTGTTGTTTCATGGCTCAGTTTCAGACTAAGACACGCCCCCTTTTCAGAAATCCTGGATCCGCCCCTGTTAGACGGTCTATTCACGTTTAGCAAGCTGTGCGACTTGACCTTTAATTATTTTGCCAACAAGGCCTTTTTAGAAAAACTAATCAAACTTTTATTTAAAGATGGGTACATCTTATTTTAAAACATTACAAATATGAATATCACTGGAACCTTCGCAATCACCAGAACCGCCGATATCCATATTTAAAGGGCGTTATTGAAAAAGCTCGAAGATATTTCAGACTTTGTGAGCCTTATTTAAGTTAGTTTTTTTTTTTTAAGTTTCTGTCGTTTTGTTGGATAGAGTGTTTATAATGTAGCTCCGTCCATGGGACACATTAACCCATTACCTAACGCTAGTAGCAGACGATACTCGGGAAAAAAGTTCTCTTGTAACTAAAAATTTTTATTTTTTGCATCCAAAACACAGGGTATTACCCCTCATTGGAATGAGCGCAACGCGCTAGTTCAAATGAGGGGTCATAACCTATGCTTTGGAAGCATAAAAGGTAAATATAAAAAAAAGTCTGCATAGCGATTTTTGTGTATAGTGCTGGTCGTTTTTGGCCGTTACGTTAGGTAAAGGGTTAAACGCATTTTGACCAATTACTATCAGCCCCAAGGAAGGGACAAATTGACCTAGAGGGCAATGATTAAAAAGATAGTTAAGTTGTTATAACAAGATAGCTAAGTTGTTATAACAAGATAGCTAAGTTGTTATAACAAGCTAAGTTGTTATAACAAGTTAGCTAAGTTGTTAGACCAAGTCAACTAAGTTGTTACAAGTTAAGCTAAGTTGTTATAACAAGTTAGCTAAGTTGTTATAACAAGTTACTAAGTTGTTATACCAAGATAGCTAAGTTGTTATAACAAGTTAGCTAAGTTGTTATAACAAGTTACTAAGTTATTATAACAAGTTAGTTAACTTGTTATAACAACTTAGAACAGGTAAAAAAATACATCTACTGGCGTCAGCACGCTGTCGTATTATTGTGCTATAAATTAAGTCATATTCTCTTGAAACAATCGCAAATTAATTGACGTTCAATCTTTCCAGTTGTCGCGATATGTGTATGGAAGGATATTCTCAGTACCTCCTCCGCTCCCATTATCGGCCCCGTTTTGTTATTTCTGGCAGGTCGTTTTCATAACACTCTGTGACAATCATGGTCAAACGTCGTCGGGTTTTTTACCGGAAGCATCTCGATGATGACTCGCGGGTTGTCGGGCATTACTCAGTACCTATACCAGTCACAGGATAGTATGAAGCGTTAGTTGGATTAGTAGTACCAAGGGCTAAAACCAGAAATACAGGAGTATTACCACAGTAGACAACCATGCCTTATCACTACCCCCCCCCCCCTCCCCCACAACACTGCTTGGGCTATCATTATGTACTCCCTATTTCAGTCATGGAATAACACAAAGCAATCGGCTGATCAATAGTACCAACGGTTAAGATGGACCCACAGATGCATATACCGCCATATACCGCCCATACTCTACTACCGTTTTACACTACCAGGCATTACCCCCACGCCATAATACTGCCTAGACTAGCATCACGTACTACCTGTAACAGTCATCGAATAATACGAAGCACTGGATGGACACATAGTACTAAGGGGTAACATGGGGGCCCACATGGATACAGAACGTACATCATATACTATCACACTAGGCGACCATGTATTACCCTACTCTCCTCGCAATACCTCCTGTCCCAACATTACATACTGCCTATACCAGTCATATGATAGGATAGTACAAAGCAATCAGTGGGTTAATACAAGAATTAAGCTGGGATCTACAGGGGTATATAAAGCCAACACTATACTACCAACGTAAACATCCAAGGACTGTCTCGCAATACCGCACAAGACGACCATGCATTACCGCACCCAATAGTTTCCAGCCAGCTCTATGTTTAGGCCCCAAAAGTTCCATCTAGCACCCTAACAACCCCCCCCCCCCCCCCCCCACACACACACACACTCCTCTCAACCAGACCTGAAATCCAAAACCTTCACAAATGCTGACATCAGTCCCACAATAGTCATTATTTCGAACTACCAATAGATGTAGGCGATAAAATCTTGGTACTGTTGATCAACAGATTGCTTTGTATTGTTCTATGACTGGTATAGGTAGTACATAATGCTTGGTCAGGCAGTGTTGTGGGATGGGATGGTGCATGGTTGTCTAGTGTGGTAATATAGCGAGGGCGTTATATGCCCCTCGTTAGCACTTGGCAATACTAATCCGCCTAATGCTTCATATTATCCGATGACTGGCTTGGGCAGTATGTGATGCTAGTCTAGGCAGTATTATGGGGTGGGGGTAATGCCTGGTAGTTTAGAACGATAGTACATTATGGGCGGTATATACCCCTGAAGTCCCCATCCTAACCCTTGATAGTATTAACTTACCAAATATACATAAGATAATAAATCGATTGATCGAGATATAAAGTCAATCGATCGAGATAATACAGAAAAAATAAAATCATATGATGTCCTTTACCAGCCACCATGATATAGTGCCCAGTGGGTGTGATGGAGTTCATGCGAAGCAGCTACCCCCTTCCCACTTCCACTCTATTGATGTGGTGAACAACCCATCACGCTCGTTTAATAATATAATGTCGAACATCTTTTGTGCTTCAAAGACTTCACGGATGATAGTAAAAGTGTTAAAATGCACGTTTATTGTGCTAAACCTATATTCTGATTCATTCGGTCTTCTTTGTGTCAGGCCCTGAGCAAAACCCTGGTTGGAAATGTTGCCCATTTTATAAGGAAATTGATTCTTGGCTTACCGCTGAACTCGATGATGTACGCCTGTACGTGGTTGCTACAGAAAAGAACGACTTATAATCGTGTGGGGTGTGCTCCGAGGGTGTGTTGGATTTCACGGGAGTGTTTTACGGGTTCGAATTTTATTTGAACTCTCCTTTTAGGGCTATGTTGAAGCCTATACTGAGTATTCCTGGCCTATTTTGAGGGCCTCATCCTGGATTCTTGGGGTAAGGCTGGAATGATTCAGATAGCGCGTAGTACTGTAAACCTGATCACGTGATTATGGGATGTGTTCGATGGAATAGGACTATGCCGGACTCTTGTATAGCACTGTTTGTATCCGAATCGTCTATCGCGCGAACTTATATGGACTATCACATGTGTGAACTATTGCTTGGCAACTGGTGTGGACCTCTGTAGACTATCTGGGGATCATTATCGGAGGTAGTGGTTTGAAATGCATGTGGTTGCGGAATCTCACTTACGGAATCCCACTTACGGAATCCTTTTTATGACATGTCTGTGGCTCTGATATCTCATTTTGTTCCAGTAGAGTCGCCGCGTCGTTCGAGGAGGCACTCGATTCGAGTGGCTTCTTCAACAACTCCACGACTCTTTTTAGAAAGGTCGACGAGTCGGACGAGAAGTCTCTTTGTATCTTTCCAAGAAAACATAGTTCAGGTTGCGTGGTATCCCACTATCTGCATCCTTATTTACCATCTGACTACAGATTTCCCCAGAAGAGTTGTCTAGTCGGACGGGTAGTCACACGATCCGAGTGGCTTTTCTAACGACTATTTGGCTCTTCTCGGTGTTCAGGTATGGTGGAAGCCATGAAATGATTGGCCTACGAACTTGTACAATAGGACCTTAGTAGTTGTAGCGAATAGGGTG
Source organism: Pictodentalium vernedei (assembly GCA_031216915.1). Taxonomy (NCBI): domain Eukaryota; kingdom Metazoa; phylum Mollusca; class Scaphopoda; order Dentaliida; family Dentaliidae; genus Pictodentalium; species Pictodentalium vernedei. The sequence continues at coordinate 275,119,486 of CM062296.1, read as the reverse complement.
GTGGCCGGCGACAATAATAATAAAAGCTAGTCATAGTGTACGCCACTAGAAGGGCCGCGATGGTGAAATCCACTGGTGATACTACAATGAACAGTGATGGGAATAACTTTTAGTATCGGTGGGATAGTGACCGAATATGTGTGCAGTAGTGGCTTTTGAAGAAAAGAAGGGCTAAGATTGGAAGACTGGTAGTGGTGGAAGCCAATGGAAGTGATTAAAACGAGGCGGAGGCAGTAGTGATGGATGCTGTTATAGGACAGATAGTCGTTTTTAGCGGTACAAGCCAGTAGTAGTGGCTCAATGGTAGAATCCACTGAGGGCACCACTAGGAGGTAGTGATGGAAATATCTCTTAGTATCAGCGCGCCCGCGTTGTGTCCGTGGGAAAGGCGCTTAACCCCGATTGTCCACATGGGGTACGATGACGCCGTGTGCTAAGGTGTACTGCACGTCGATGGTGCGCATTTCTTCAACCAATCTAACCCTGTCTGTGCTGCAGTGCGGAGTTACGATATTGGGAAGTTTTCAGCTGCTCGTCGTTGTTCGGTGGTTCTCTCCGGGTACTCCGGCTTCCTCCACTCGTAAAACTGTCACGGTCATGATTAGCCATTGTGCACAAGTATGTGACCTTAAACACCAATAAATAAATAAATAAATAGTATCAGCGGGAAAGTGATGGAAGTTTGATGTGGTAGTTGACAAAGTACAAGGTAAACACTGCACTAGCAGAGGCATGTGGATGTTGAAAAAGATACTGGACAAAAACAGCAGTAGTGGATGATGATCAGGTGGTGGGTAGTGGTAGTAATGGTACAAACCAGTAGGAGTGGAAGTGGAAGGAAGTCATTGTCAGGATGTAGGTCCCAATCGCTATGTGGGCGCCAAGAATCCATGTGATGGTTGGGAAGGCTCTATCTAGATGAGTCGTCGAGTCGTGCGGGTGACATCTCAAACGACTATTTGTCTCCTTTGACTAATCACGAATCACCCATGTCTATTATTAGACGACTGAGATAACTTTGTATGTACTAGAAGTGGGTGTGGCTTATGAGAATGGAGCTACCTGATTTGTCAATTTGGTCGAAAGGAGGAGATCGTTTTGGTCAGATGGAGAATTGCAATACAGAAAGAGTCAGCCCAATTATTTATTATTTATTGATGTTTAAGGTCACATATTTATGCACAATGGCTAATCATGACCATGACAGTTTTACGGGTGGAGGAAGCCGGAGTACCCGGAGAGAACCACCGAGCAACGACGAGCAGCTGCCAGCTCCCCAACATCGTAACTCCGCACTGCAGCACAGGCAGGGTTAGATTGGTTGAAGACATGCGTACCATCGACGTGCAGTACGCCTTAGTACACGGCGTCATCGTGCCCCCACGCGGGCAATGGAGATGAAGTGTCTTGCCCAAGGACACAACGCGGTTGCCGCAGGTGGGATTCGAACCGAGGACCTCTCGGCTTGCAGCCTGCACCTCTGCCATCTGAGCCACCGAGCTCCAGTCAGCCCAAGAAAAGTAGTAGACGAAATAAGGTTTAATAGGATTAGGCAGAACAGAATAAAAAGCTAAAAATTGTACACTTTGTGCACTTTGTGCACTTTGACAAGCACATTTGTGAAAACTGGGTTGGCACGTTCTGTCACAGGAGATAGGAACCACGAATTTAGGAGATGATATAGGATTCAAAACCCTCATGTGCCCATGTGCCCATGTGACGTATGTTTAAAGGCACAGTGTACTATTGCACATATGCACATGTCAACAACCCTGACCTGTGCTTTTGCGTGGCAAATCCTTCATGTTTAGATAATGTTACACATTCTGCAACATCCGCACAAGCACATCTCGCAACTTTCCACCGACAGATACCACACCTCGTTTTATAGATCAATGGACTGATAGTGGGCTGGGCGTAAGTGAATGGAGCGATCTGATTGGTCAGTTTCTTTAATGAGGAACGATTTGCTTCTTCAATGCAGGATTTTCGATAAATAGAACAGGAGTAGATAGACTGGGTTTGGAATCAGTAAAATCTGTTCAAAAAGCTAAAATAGTAACAAAATAAGTTCGAAATAGGAGATAACTGTTCTGACATGGAGTACACGTTTGAACAAAGGAACACACCTCTACGAATATACCCCAGTACAGTTACAAACCTCCTGGTCTCATAGCAACCACGTTCAACCATAGAAAACAAAAGAAAAGGGTGGCATCCAGTACAGTGGACGACGGAAACGGATTTCTTATCAACCTACCTTACAATTGTTTACTACGGGCTTGCACTACAGTGGAAGTCCCTAACACGGAAAATATACTCTCTATCTTGATCTTTCCCAAGCGATTTGGGAAAGAAAAGTGGTGCAAACGCACCAAGAAAATATAAGCCAAAACTGGGTCGAGTGCTACCGACGCACACCCAGTATGGGACGCTCTTCTCTTAGTACAAATCCACGGGTTTCGGCAACCAGTGCGCAGGCAGTAACTAATGAATCATTCTTTTTTCGTCCGCCCATGTGGCGAGACGTCCATATTTGCTTTAAGAAACAGTGATAATTCAACTCGTTGATAATGGTTACCTATGACTGGAATTATGGACCTGGGGATCGTATAATAACAGGAATGTGTTTTATATATTCTCGTTATTATTTTCAACCACATTTTCAGTGTGTATTTATACATTCTCCGTGTTCGCGCGCGATTTTCGCGTACCGTGCGGTTCGGACATAATTTGTTTCGGTTGATGAATTTATGTTATCCTTTTGGATATTATTATTATTATTATTATTATTATTATTATTATTATTATATTATTATTATTATTATTATTATTGTTATTATTGGAGTTAGGTGTCAATGGGGGGGGGGGGGCTTTATGGACAGGATTTCTCCTCTCTGTTGTGGGCAGAATTTCTGTTTTTTGGGTCTCTGTCGACCGTCTGGGTTCAGTTGTGTTCCCGCCGGTCCTTTATTTTCTGCCACTTTTCTCTCGTAGTTGGGGGTGTTCTTCTACTTTCCACATTTGTTGAGTTCACCTTTTTTTCTACTGCTTTCACCTCTGTTATGCCCAGGACTGTTCCTTGAGGGCAATGCCTTTTGCCCAAGCTTGTGGTGCGTTCTCGTGACCGTTCACCCGCGGGGGTGGGGGCGCTGTCGTTCGGGGCCTCCCGACACGACCACGTCTGGTGAGAGTCGACATCTGAGGCTGTCACTAGTGTTGTGACTCCTCCTTTGGAGCCGAGCTCGGTTGCTCTCTCCCCTTTTCCACCAGTTTCAACAGCTCCCGTCGTATCTGCTGCTACTGCTGTTCCGTCTGCAACGTCATCGGTCACCGTTTCAGCCGGCCTCGGCTTATCCCTGCAGGGGTCTGCAGAGATGCATCTCTGGTAGTGTGGACGTGGGGTATCGGCCTCAGCCTTCCCTGACTTTAAGTCGGAGGGGCTGCCGGTCGAACCCTCTGCTGTGGTCTCTCAGTCGCCCCGCGTCGGGTGTATTTGAGAATCGTGATCCTTCGCTGGTTAAAAGGGTCAGGCGTGAAGCCACTTTACCGGTTCGTTCTCACGTCGAACAAGCCAACACGGGCCGTGAGCTTAGGGAGGCCCTCTCCTTGCTCACTCAGGTTCTTTCAAGAGCCTTCCCGTTGCTTCCAGTGAGGGTGCTAGTGGTTTCCAGGCGCCCCCTGTGGCGCCGACTCCCGGGATTGGAAGCAGGCCGCTTTCTGATCCCTCAGGTGTGCCTACACCATGGGAGGCATCGGCTGGTTTGCCCATGATGGGCTATGTGTCTTCCGACTCAGAGGATGCGTCAGACATACGTGACGTCGAGAGCCAACAGTCTTTTGACTTGGGGGCAGCTCTTGACTTTGTGTTTGGGTTCGTTCCAGATCTCAAACCGTCAAACCAGCCGATAATATTAGCCAGGCCGCGATCATCGGTCGCGCGCCTATAGCCTGTGGAGCAACCCACTTCTGGGCGCCTTCGACCGTGCCAGTCAATACAGGTGGTTGAAGCGTTTACAGCTTTAGACTCTAAGCTGAGCTTCAAGGCTATGAAGACTTCGTTCTTTACCAGGGTTGACACTTTTTTGCCTCCAGTACGTTATCTTTCCTACGATTCTGCCAATCAATCAGTCTGTCAGACTTTGACGGTCTTGAATCAGGACTCCACCTCCCACGGCCTTTCCAACCCCAAGTCGGTCATTATTCCTATGGCCACTCTGGAGTCCCCGTTGGGCTTATCGAAGAATGCTGGGCATGCTTTCTCTCTCAGATCATGTCGGTTCTGCTTTCGCTGCTTAGCTGCCTCCAGATACGTTTGACGACGTACAGGCGCCTTTGCGTGTGCTTTCCAAGGCGCTCATGCACACGCATGCCTGTAATACGGCTAATTTGGAATTAGTTCGCAGGGACGCTGTGTTAGACACACGCCGTTCCCTTCCTGAGAGGCAGCGCGCTGCTCTTCGATCTGCTTCTTTGGCGGGTCCGCAACTATTCCATGGTTCCGTGGCGACGGTCCGGAATGACGTCCTACGTCATTCCATAGATCAGCTGCTGCTTCGTCAGCTTGATCAGCCTTCTGTTGGAGACATGGACCATCCAAAGCCTAACAAGCGCCATTCTGCTTCCTCTGCGAAGCCAAGGGCTGATCCTCCTGCCGCCGCTTCTACTTACTCACATGGTAAGGTAAGCGTCGGCAGGCTAGATGGAGGACTCAGGATTCTTCATATAGTAGAGGGGGTGGTTGTTCCTCTCGCGGGCCTCGCCGAGGCTAGAAATTCGTCCCGGTTTGAAGGAAGGATATCAGAATTTGCAGACCATTGGGCCACAATCACATCCGATCTTTGGGTGTTAGATGTTGTTCGGTCCGGGCTGCGGATATCCTTCCGGAGGCATCCACCTCTGTCGAGAGTGCCTCTTCCAACACAAAGTTCCTTTAGATGTTACACGTTGGGAACTTTTGATCACGAAGAGAGACAATCTCTTGTCAAAGGGGGCGATCGAGGTCGTCAAGAACATTCATTCAGTGGGATTTTATTCCCGCCTGTACTTCGTGCCGAAGAAGGGCGGTCGACTCCGACCGGTTATCGATCTGAGTATCCTGAACCAATCTAGCATTGCTCCTAAGTTCAGCATGGAGACTTTCAGGTCGGTTCGCCTCTCCATTCAACAGGGAGTTTTCGCTTCCAGCATCGACCTGCTAGACGCTTACTTTCACGTTCCGATTCATCGGACATCGCGAAAGTATCTCAGGTTCGCTTTTCTGGGGCGAGTTTACCAGTTCAATGCCATGCCCTTCGGCCTCAACCTGGCTCCTTGGGCCTTCACCCGACTTGGGCCTTCACCCTTCACCCGACTGATGTCGCATGCGTTAGCCTTACATCGCACACAGTCCAGGGTGACTACTTCAGCACATCTAGACGATATCCTCCAGAAACATTCCAATGCAGCCTTGCTGGAGTCAGATGTCGACACACTGTTGAGCCTGCTCACTTCGCTAGGATTCAGAGTCGACGAGGAGAAATCGGACCTGGTCCATACTCAGTCGTTTTGTCATCTGGGGATGGACATCCGTACTCAGCTGAAACCGGTGGTGGTTCCCCGGGCAAGGGCTGTGATTCTCTCAGCTTTTGCCCTGCCTCTGTCCCAGTCCACGCGATAGACGATTCGGATACAAACAGTGCCATACAAGAGTCCGGCATACTCCTATTCCATCGAACACATCACATAATCACGTGATCAGGTTTATAGCACTACGCGCTATCAGAATCATACCAGCCTTACCCCAGTTATCCAAGATGACGCCCTCAAAATAGCCCAGGAATACTCAGTATTGGCTTCAACATAGCCCTAAAAGGAGAGTTCTAATAAAATTCGAACCCATAAAACACTCCCGTGAAATAAAACACATCCTCGGAGCATACCCCAAACGATTATAAGCCTTTCATTTCCGTAGCAACTACGTACAGGCGTACATCATTGAGTTCAGCGGTAAAACTCAGCCAAGAATCAATTTCCTTATAACATGGGCAACATTTCCAACCAGGGTGTTGCTCAGGGACTGACACAAAGAAGACCGAATGAATCAGAATAAAGGTTTAGCACAATAAACGTGCATTTTCTGAGAAAACACGTTTACTATCGTCCGTGAAGTCTTTGAAGCACAAAAGATGTTCGATATTATATTATTAAACGAGCGTGATGGGTTGTTCACCACATCAATAGAGTGGAAGTGGGAAGGGGGTAGCTGCTTCGCATGAACTCCATCACAACCACTGGGCACTATATCATGGTGGCTGGTAAAGGACATGATATGATTTTTTTTTTTTGTATTATCTCGATCGATTGACTTATTATCTCGATCGATCGACTTTGTATCTCGATCAATCGATTTATTATCTTATGTATATTTGGTAAGTTAATACTATCAAGGGTTAGGATGGGGACTTCAGGGGTATATACCGCCCATAATGTACTACCGCTCTGAACTGCCAGGCATTACCCCCACCCCATAATACTGCCTAGACTAGCAACTCGTACTGCCTAAGTCAGTCATAGGATAATATGAAGCATTTGGTGGATTAGTAATGCTAAGTGCTAACGAGGGGGCATATAACGCTCTTGCTGTACTACCACGCTAGACAACGATGCACCATCCCATCCCACAACACTGCCTGACCAACCATTATGCACTACCTATACCAGTCATAGAACAATACAAAGCAATCTGTTGATCAATAGTGCCAAGATTTAATCGACTTCATCTATTGGTAGTACGAAATAATGACTAGTGTTGGACTGATGTCAGCATTTGTGAAGGTTTGGGATTTAAGGTCTGGTTGGGGGGAGGGAGGGGGTGGTTGTTAGGGTGCTAGATGGAACGTCAGGAGACTAAACATAGAGCTGGATGGAGACTATTGGGTGGGGGCAATGCATGATCGTCTAGTGCGGTATTGCGAGACAGTCCTTGGATGTTTATGTTGGTAATATAGTGTGGGCTTTATATACCCCTGTAGATCCCAGCCTAATCCTTGTATTAACCCACTGATTGCTTTGTACTATCCTATGACTGGTATAGGTAGTATGTAATGCTGGGCCAGGAGGTATTGCGAGGAGAGTGGGGTAATACATGGTCGCCTTATGCGATAGTATATGATGTACGTTCTGTATCCCAGTGGGCCCTCTGTTACCCCTTAGTACTATTTGCCCATCCAATGTCTCGTATTTTTCAATGACTGTTATAGGTAGTACGTGATGCTAGTCTAGGCAGTATTATGGCGTGGGGGGGGGGGGGGTAATGCCTGGTAGTGTAAAACGGTAGTAGAGTATGGGCGGTATATGCCGGTATATACACCTGTGGGTCCATCTTAACCGTTGGTAATATTGATCAGCCAATTGCTTTGTATTATTCCATGACTGGTATAGGGAGTACATAATGATAGGCCAAGCAGTGTTGTGGGGGTGGTGTAGTGATAATGCATGGTTGTCTACTGTGGTAGAACTCCTGTATTTCTGTTGTTAGCCCTTGGTACTACTAATCCAACTAACGCTTCAAACTATTCTGTGACTGGTATAGGTAGTGCGAAATGCCCGACAACCCGTGAGTCATCATCGAGATGCTTCCGGTAAAAAACCCGACGACGTTTGGCCATGATTGTCACAGAGTGTTATGAAAACGACCTGCCAGAAATAACAAAACGGGGCCGATAACGGAAGCGCACGAGAAAAGAGGTACTGTGAATATCCTTCCATTCACATATCGCGACAACTGGAAAGATTGTAACGTCAATTGATTTGCGAGTGTTTCAAGAGAATATGACTTAATTTATTGCACAATAAAGTGAAACCATTAATTTCGATGACTAAAATTCAAATTTTGTTGGCATAAGAAACTTTGTCACTTCGCCAAACAAGCAGCATTTGCAATCAAAAAGTAGCGAGGCGCTCTTAGCAGAACCTGCATAACACAAACGGCTTCAGATAATTAGTCTGTGTGAAACACACAGACTATTGTTTTTGCACGGTTTCTTTTTCTTTTCTTTTTTTTCTTCTTTTTTTTCTTCTTCTTCTTCTTCTTCTTCTCCTGTCTTCTGTCTTCTCATCACTATTTTGTCCGCAAGATAACTCGAAAACGAATTGCCCTATCGCGTTGATTTTTGGCATGCTGATAGACAGCCACAAGTTCTCGGCCACCTTTGTTTTTCAGATTCCTGGGGTATCAGGGTGTCTGTAGGGGTGTTTTGAAAGTGGGTCACGCCCATATCTCAGGCGTGGTATGACCTAGAGACCTGAGACTGACACCAAATGAGTCGATACTTGATGGAGGTTCAAAATATGGAAATCACATTTTTTGATCCCCTAAGGTATTCCTGACATACACACATGCATTTTGAAGTAAAAAAGTGGGTGTGGCCAAATTTTTGAAAGTGGGTCATGCTGGAAATCACATTTTTTGACCCCCTAAAGCATTCCTGATGTACACACGTGCATTTTGACGTAAAAATAGTGGGCGTGGCCAAAAGTTTAAAAAGTGGGTCACGCTCATATGGGACCAACACCAAATGAGTGGACACTCGATGGAGATTCAAAATATGGGTCAAGGTCACGGAGGTCACCTAGGAGTCATTAAGTGCATTTTTCATAATTGCTGTAAATCACATTTTTTGACCCCCTAAAGCATTCCTGATGTACACACATGCATTTTGACGTAAAAAAGTGGGCGTGGCCAAAATTTTTAAAAGTGGGTCACGCTCATATCTCAAACATTGTATGACATATGGACCTGGGACCAACACTAAATGAGTCGACACTTGATGGAGATTCAAAATATGGGTCAAGGTCGCGGAGGTCACCTAGGGGTCATTAAGTGCATTTTTCATAATTGCTGGAAATCACATTTTTTGACTCCCCTAAAGCATTCCTGATGTACACACATGCATTTTGACGTAAAAAAAAGTGGGCGTGGCCAAAATTTTTGAAAGTGGGTCACACTCATATCTCAAGCATGGTATGACATATGGACCTGGGACCAACATCAAATGAGTCGACACTCGATGGAGATTCAAAATATGGGTCAAGGTCATGAAGGTCACCTAGGGGTCATTAAGTGCATTTTCCATAACTGCTGAAAATCACATTTTTTGACCACCACCCCCCCCCCCCCCCAAGCATTCCTGATGTACACACATGCATTTTCCCGTAAAAAAGTGAGCGTGGCCAAAATTTTTGAAAGTGGGTCACGCTCATATCTCAAGCATGGTACGACATATGGACCTGGGACCAACACCAAATGAGTCGACACTCGGTGGAGATTCAAAATATGGGTCAAGGTCATGAAGGTCACCTAGGGGTCATTAAGTGCATTTTTCATAATTGCTAGAAATCACATTTTTTGACCCCCTGAATCATTCCTGATGTACACACATGCATTTTGATGTAAAAAAGTGGGCGTGGCCAAAATTTTTGAAAGTGGGTCATGCTCATATTTCAAGCATAGTATGACATATGGACTTGGGACCAACACCAAATGAGTCGACACTCAATGGAGATTCAAAATATGGGTCAAGGTCACGGAGGTCACCTAGGGGTCATTGAGTGCATTTTTCATAATTGCTGGAAATCACATTTTTTGACCCCCTAAAGCATTTCTGACATGCATTTTGACGTATAAAAGTGGGTGTGGCCAAAATTTTTAAAAGTGGGTCGCGCTCATATCTCAAGGATGGTATGACACATAGACATGGGGACCAACACCAAATGAGTCAACACTCCGTAGAGGTTCACAATATGGACAAGGTCACTGAGGTCACCCCTGGATAACTGAGTGCATTTTTTAGTATTGATGGGAATCACATTTTTGGACACCTAATGCATTCTCTTGACAAACCTTTTGAATGCTGTGCACATATATGCCTTTTCTGGATTCTTAGAAGAATTGTTCTGATTCCGTTATGAATATCTGTAAATACTGCTTACGAAAATCCATTCCTGATTTGTTTAAAAATATGTTACTCCCGAAAATAACCCTCCATAAATTCTCTTTCTATATAGTTTTTTCCCAATAGATATTTTAACTCTTTTCTTACAAGCTTGAATTTACTGGATGCAGTAAATTCTATTTCTCTGGTATTAACATTATTTTCTATTTCAATGATTTTTGTCTGTTGGATTCTTTACTATTCTACTTAAATTTGGCAGATATGTAGAGCTTCATTAGAAGTTTCTCTCCTGGATCATGGCATTTCTGAAGTTTTTCGTTTTCTGCCAAAACCGTGCAAAATGTTGTCACAATGTTACATTTTGCCACAATTCTCAAACAAGACCCAGGACGATTTGGCTGGAGCTTTCATTATATTTGTAGCATGACTTACTACACCTGACTACATAAGCTGTATTACCCACGTTGCTCCCTTTTGACCTCCAAATTCCGAGCAAAGTGCAATTTTGGAAAAACTGGTCAATTTTCACATGCCATTTCTCATCTCTGCGGCCACATTTTTTCAAACCTTTTCCTATGAGAAGTTTGGGCATTCATCCAAGAATAATTTGGCTGTTATATATTCTATTCAAAGTTTTAACCTTCAACTCGTTTTCGAGCCTTGAATTCGAGTACCCTTAACTCGTTCATAAAAATGGCGCATTAGTCTGTGTGAAAGACACAGACTATTGTTTTTGCACGGTTTCTTTTTCTTTTCTTTTTTTTTCTTCTTTTTTTTTTCCTTCTTCTTCTTCTTCTTCTTTTTCTTCTTCTTCTTCTTCTTCTTCTTCTTCTTCTTCTTCTTCTTCTTATTCTTCTTCTCCTGTCTTCTGTCTTCTCATCACTTTTTTGTCTGCTAGATAACTCGAAAACGAATCGCCCTATCTTGTTGATTTTTGGCATGCTGATAGACAGCCACAAGTTCTCGGCACTGAATATTTTTCAGATTCCTGGGGCATTAGGGTTCTCCGTGGGGGTGTTTGAAAGTGGGTCACGCCCATATCTCAGGTGTGGTATGACCTAGGGACCTGGGACCAACACCAAATGAGTCGACACTCGATGGACGCTCAAAATATGGGACAAGGTCAAGGAGGTCATCTAGGGGTCATTGAGTGCATTTTTCAGAATTGCTGGAAATCACATTTTTTGACCCCCTGAAGTACACACATGCATTTTGACGTAAAAAAAAGTGGGCGTGGGCAAAATTTTTGAAAGTGGGTCACGCCCATATCTCAGGCGTGGTATGATGTATGGACCTGGGACCAAAAGGAAATGAGTCGACACTTGATGGAGATTCAAAATATGGGTCAAGGTCACGAAGGTCACCTAGGGGTCATTGAGTGCATTTTTCAGAATTGCTGGGAATCACTTTTTTTTTCTCCCTAAAGTATTCCTGACATACACACATGCATTTTGACGTAAAAAAATGTGGGCGTGGCCAAAAATTTTGAAAGTGGGTCACGCCCATATCTCAGGTGTGGTATGGCGCATGGACCTGTGATCAACACCAAATGAGGTGACACTTGATGGAGATTCAAAATATAGGTCAAGGTCACGGAGGTCACTTAGGGGTCATTGAGTGCATTTTTCAGAATTGCTGGAAATCACTTTTTTCGACCCCCTAAAGTATTCCTGATGTACACACATGCATTTTGACGTAAAAAAGTGGGCATGGCCAAATTTTTTGAAAGTGGGTCACGCCCATATCTCAAGCGTGGTATGACCTACGGACCTGGGACCAACACCAAATGAGTCGACACCCGATGGAGGTTCAAAATATGGGGCAAAGTCACAGAGGTCACCTAGGGGTCATTGAGTGCATTTTTTCAGAATTGCTGGAAATCACATTTTTTGCCCCCTAAAGTATTCCTGACGTACACACATGCATTTTGACATAAAAAAGTGGGCGTGGCCAAACATTTTTTGAAAGCGGGTCACGCCCATACCTCAGGGGTGGTATGACATATGGACCTGGGACCAACACCAAATGAGTCGACACTTGATGGAGATTCAAAATTTGGGTGAAGGTCACGGAGTTCACCTAGGGGTCATTGAGTGCATTTTTCAGAATTGCCGGAAATCACATTTTTTGACCCCCTAAAGTATTCCTGACGTACATACATGCATTTTTACTTAAAAAAAAGTGGGCGTGGCCAAAATTTTTTAAAGTGGGTCACAGCCATATCTCAGGCGTGGTATGACCTACAGACCTGGGACCAACACCAAATGAGTCGATACTCGATGGAGGTTCAAAATATGGAAATCACATTTTTTGATCCCCTAAGGTATTCCTGACATACACACATGCATTTTGAAGTAAAAAAGTGGGCGTGGCCAAATTTTTGAAAGTGGGTCAAGCCCATATCTCAGGCATGGTATGACGTATGGACCTGGGACCAACATCAAATAAGTCGACACTTGAGGCAGACTCAAAATATGGGTCAAGGTCACGGAGGACACCTAGGGATCATTGAGTGCATTTTTCAGAATTGCTGGAAATCACATTTTTTGATCCATAAAGTATTCCTGACGTACACACATGCATTTTGACGTAAAAAAGTGGGCGTGGCCAAAATTTTTGAAAGTGGGTCACGCCCATATCTCAAGCATGGTATGACCTACGGACCTGGGACCAACACCAAATGAGTCGACATTTGATGGAGATTCAAAATATGGGTCAGGGTCAAGGAGGTCACCTTTGTGTCATTAAGTGCATTTTTCATAATTGCTGGAAATCACTTTTTTTTTTAACCCCCCCCCCCCAAGCATTCCTGAGGTCCATACATGCATTTTTATGTTAAAAAAGTGGGCGTAGCCATCATTTTTGAAAGTGGGTCATGCTCATATCTCAACCATGGTATGATGAATGGACCTGGAACTAACACCAAATCAGTCGACACTTGATGGAAATTCAAAATATGGGTCAATGTCATGGAGGGCACCTAGGGGTCTGCCTGAAAGAGGTCACCAACGTCATCAAGTACATATTATTCAGAAATACTGGGAAATGAATTTTATTACACCTTAATGCATTTCTAAAGTTTATGAACGTATTTCATCACTCAAATTAATGGGCAGAGCCAAAAATGTCCATTTCTGATTCGAGTATCGAACCCTTTGAATGCTGGTCACATGTATGCCTTTTCTGGTTTCTTATAAATAATTGTTCTGATTCCAGTATGAATATCTGTGAATACTGTTAACGAAAACCCATTTCTGATTTGTTTAAAAATATTTTACTCCTGAAAATAAGCCTCCATAAATTCTCTTTCTCTATAGTTTATTCCTGATTCTTTAACCCTTTTCATACAGACTTGAATTTACTGGGTGCAGTAAATTCTGTTTCTCTAGTTTATTTCGTTATTATGAATTATTATTTCGTCATTTCGAAATATTTGTTCGCTATTACAAAAACTTTATTTCGTTATTACGAATTATTATTTCGTTATTACGAATTATTATGACGAATTATGGCTCTAATATGTTTCCACACACTCTGGACATTATCAGTAATACTTTTATTTGCGATAATAGGAGCCCGAAAGAAGTATGGCTGGAAATGAGTCGTGAGCTCCTCCCCTTGGTGGTGTTAGTTTTAAGTTGTAAAACATCGGCCCCATGAACGTCGTGTTGACGATGTTTAAATCCGGGATGGGGGAGGGGGGGGGGGGGGGGGGCGATAAATTAAAGTTTTGAATTGTGGGCCCGAAAAAATACCCCCTCGACATCAGAGGCCATATTATTGTTCGTTCAATGCATTATGCGGAGGAAAAATTATTATAGCAGGGAAAACGTTAAAAAGTTTACACGGTTTCTACGTCCTTGACACCACTGATAAAATGGCAAGCTATCAACCCCTATATATTCATTAATTGGTGTTTATTGTCACTTTCAATATATATGACTATATAATACCGTAAGAAGAATAATTCAAGATTAACCAATCGCTTTACCCGTCACCTATTTATGCCGACTTAAACCCCATTTGTTGGTTCACCACAGATACCAAGCACTACTTCACCATTGCCGTTACCATCTTTGTCTTGAACTACAGCCTACTTTTTCGGTTCAAAATCATATTACAGTATACTATACCATGAAATCTTACTGTATACATTCAGGATGTATTACATTGGATGGAGTGGACATTTCAGCTCCATTAAAGTTTGGACGGGAGCGCAGTGGTTCCGTGGTGACCATAATGAACTTCAAACCGAAAGTTTCACGATTCGATCCCGCCAGAGGTAACTGTGTTGTGTTCATGGGCACGGCAGTTAATCCCGTGGGGAAACGGCGGCTGTGTGCTAAGGCCCACTGCACAACGGTGGTGCATTCGTCTTCAACCAATGCTAACCCTGCTTGTGCGGACTTAGTGCCTACGGGAGTTCGACAGTTGCTCGCCGTTGTTCGATGGTTCTCTACGGGAATCCCGGCTTCCTCCACCCGTAAAACTGTCCGACACGAGATGGCCCTGGCTGTCGAAGGTGTCGTTATCCCAATAAATAAATAAATTTAAAGTTTGCACACATGTTTTGTATAGAAATTTACCACTAGAGCTGCACCGACCCTTCAAACACAAGACACAGTTATTACTTAATACACAACTCACAAAATATAAAACAGTCCCATCTCTGCAATGAATGGATTTTAGTCACCAAGCGTCACTCGTAACCTCCGAATTACTATTACCATACCACATCGGTTCGAGGTAGTTTCGCATTCTAAACTAAAACTTTAGAAAATCTACGGTGGAATGTAAGTGTGCATGTGTGGCGGAGGAAGTGGGGCTTTAGAACATGTGTGTGGATAGGGGGTGTATGTGCATGTATGTGTGAGGAGCTATCTGTAAGTTAATGGGTATGTCAAAGATAGTTAAGTATATGCATGTGTGTGCAGTTACGCGTGTAGTTGCGATGGTACGAGTACCACCAATCCACTCAAAATTACTAATTTTGATTTCGAAAAGAATTCTTGAGTTGCATTGTTTGCACACCTCGGTGTTTTGTTTTTCAGCAAATGCATTGTTAATTTAACAAGTGTATCAGGGGACGCGGTGGCTCAGTAGGTAGAGGGGGAAGGCTGCAAGACGAGGGATCCTTGATCGAATCCCACCTGCGCCCTGCCGCAGCCGAAATCAATCAATCAATCAATCAATCAATCAATCAATCAATCAATAACCTATCGTTGAATCTTCGTCTGGGTGTGGCTACAGGGTGTTTGGTGGGTATTCGGTGGAGAAGATTGTCATCTTCAAACTTTTAAACAGCACTCCCCCCCCCCCCACCCCCATCCCGGGCCAGACAAAATTTCCAACAGATTGGAGATGAATTTGCGTAAAGCCCACTCACCCCCAATCTTTGGGATAAAATTTTTCGATTGATAATTCAAGTGTTCTAAGTGTTGCAAAATTTCAACCGCACAAAATTTTCAGGAGACTTTTTCAGGCTAAATTTTTACTGGAAGCAGGAAATTTAAAACGAGTGTTTGGCACTAATAACTATGACAGCTACTTACTTTGCAGGGTATTTGGAATGTCCCGCGGGAACTTCTAACCGTTCAAAACCTGTGTCCTGATTTTGTGTGGCGGGGAGTGAGCCCCCCCCCCCCCCCCCAGTCGTAACATCCACGTTCTTCGTAGCTCATTGCCGTCTTTCAAACAATGTACATATTACATCGCCACCACCCACCCCACCACCCCCTTCAAGGTGTCGCGTCTTGCCTTATTTTGATCGTCGAGATCGTTTCAATTTTCCAAAACGTGGTGTTTTCGAAGATTTATTCTTACGTTTTTATTTCTTTAACAATCTCTTAATACTGGCAACAGGGCTGAACATTCCGGGAACCTCGCAACCATTCGATTTACATTTCTTGCTAAAGCTTCCAGTCTCATACTTGCTGTTGAAATAGATGCTTCGTTGATCGAGGACTGTAAAGTATCGGTTACCGAAGACACGATACCGCGCGCGCCTTTAAAAAAACCTTCCAGATTCATTTTTATGTCGGTCTTCCATTTGCTTATCGTGTTATTCAAATGTGGCGCCTGAAAATCTAGCGTGTATGTATCGGCGCCACTGATTGGTTAGCGGAATGTGTTGATTGACAGGTTTTCAGTATGATAATCAATTAATTTAGCATCATACTATATTATTTGAGTATGATACTTAATTATTTTAGTATGATACTCAATTAATTTAGCATCATACTATATTATTGTGCACGATTTCATGAATGCAGCATAAATAAAATAGCATGATACTGAAATCAGGTTCACGTACGGGAGGGTCATAATTGTTTTTTTTAGTATGATACTCTAATAATTTGGCATGATGCTATATTATTAGGCTTTTCCCTCTGGAAAAGACTATTGTTTTTCTACGGATTATTATTATTTTTTTTTAGGCTTTTCCCTCTGGAAAAGACTATTGTTTTTCTACGGATTATTATTTTTTTTTTATTATTTTTTTTTTTAGGCTTTTCCCTCTGGAAAAGACTATTGTTTTTGTACGGATTATTATTATTTTTTTTTTTTTTTGGGGGGGGGGGGGGGGGCTTTTGGGGTTTTTTTTTTTTTTTTTTTTTTTTTTTCCACACATTTTTGTCCGTACGATTCAGAAGCCATTTTCGAACCGATTTTCACACAATTTGGCACACGCATAGAGGGGCAAAAAATCTAAAAATGTACCGAAGCGGAATCTTCGATTTAACCTTTATTTCGCCAGAATTGGCAAAAAACTGCCAAAATTGGGGTTTATCGGCACTTTCTCGAAACACGTCTTTAGGATTTTTTTTAAACATTCATCATTTCTAGACCTGCCCATGTCACGACCTTTGATACACACGACATATTAGGCGATGCATATGGTAACCCTCCACAGGCTGCCAAACATCAAAATTTTGATGAAATGGGCCGGTTTCAGGCCCCCAGAGCACCCAAACGATACAAGATAGATAAACATAACTTCCTTTATTTGAAGTGGAATTCACCGGAGATCATTTTTGTAAGTAATAATGGTGTTCAAAAAACCAAGCATTAACCCGTTTTGGGCTGGTTAAACAGCAATACCCCCAAAAAGCTAAAAAATTCAGGTTTTCCGTGGATTTCTCTAAACGAGTCTTGTAGATTTTCATGAAAAAATTGTCACTCCCAGGCCTTGATGTGACAATAGAAGGTGCATGGACAAAATACTTCGGTGAGCATTTGTTAACCCTCCACGGGCTGCTAAAAGTCAAAATTGTGATAAACTGGGCTGTTTTTGGACGCCAACGGCACCCATCGGGTACGCCACAAAGAAAAGTGATTTCTTTCATCGAGCGCACAATCTATAGGGAAACATTTTTGTAAGTAGTAAGGGTATTCAAAAAACGAAGTCTTAACCCATTTTGGGGCGGCTAAAGAGAGAGACCCCTTAAAATCTAAAAATTCCCATTTTCTGTGGATTTCTCTAAATACATTCCATAGGTTTTCAAGAAAAATTGACTACTTGCAGGTCTTTGTGTGACATTACAAGTGGCATGGACAAAATATTCCGCTGAGCGTTTATTAACCCTGTACAGAATGCCAAGCATCATAATTTTGTTGAAATGGGCTGTTTTCGGACACACACAGCACGCAATGTATGTCCGAGAGTTACACATAATCTCCTTTGTTGGAAGTGGAATTCACTGAGGACCATTTTTGTAAGTAATAAGGGTATTCAAAAACCCAAGCGTTAACCCCTTTTGGGGTTGTTATTAGCGATACCCATCAAAAGCTAAAAAAAAATTATGTTTTCCGTGGATTTCGTTACAAACATCTTGTAAGTTTTCAACAGAAAATGGCCATTGATAGGTCTTGGAGTCACATTACTGGTTGCATGGATAAAATATTCCAGTAAGCATTTGTTAACCCTCCATGGGCTGCTAAATGTCAACATTTTGAAAAAATAGTCTGTTTTTGGACACCAACAACAACAAATGGGAATGCCACAGAGATACATAACTTCTTTTACCGGATGCAAAACTGACAGAGAAAAATTTAGTAAGTAGTAAGGGTATTCAAAAAATCGAGGTCTTAACCCATTTTCGCCTGGTTAAGATGTACCCCTTAAAGGCTTAAAATTCCAGTTTTCTGTGGATTTCTCCAAAAAATCTAGTAAGTATTCAAGAAAAATTGACCATTTGCAGGTCTTGGAGTGACATTACAAGTTACATAGACAAAATATTCCGGTAAGCGTTTGTTAACTCTCCAGAGATTGCAAAGCATAGAAATTTTGAGAAAATGGACTGTTCTTGGGCACCCATTGCACGCAATGTGTACCTGCGAGATAACCATAACCTCCTTCTTTGGAAGTGGAATTCATCAGACCAAGCATTAACCCATTTAGTGCTGGTCTTAACCCGTTTTGGGCTGGTTAAACAGCAGTACCCATCAAAGACTTAAAATTTCATGTTTTCCCTGGATTTCTTTAAAAACATCTTGTAGATTTCAAGAAAAAATGGCCATTCACGGGTCTTCATGTGACATTACAAGTTACATGGACAAAATATTCCGTTGAGCATTCGTTAACTCTCCACGAGCTGCTAAACATAAAAATGTTGATAAAATGGACTGTTTTCAGACACCAAGAGCACCCAATGGATATGTAACATAGAAACATTTTACTGCGCGTAGAATTCACAGAGGATCAGTTTTATAAGTAGTAAGGGTATTTAAAAGAAAGAAACTTAACCCATTTTAGACTGGATAAGGAGAGATACCCCTTAAAAGCTTAAGTAAAATTTACATTTTCTGTGGATTTTGCTAACTGCTTGTTGGCGATTTTCAAGAACAATTGGACATTGGCAGGTCTTACAAATTGCATGGATAGAATATTCCGCTAGTCGTTTGTTAATCCCGCTACAGACTGCTAAACGTCAAAATTTTGATAAAATCGGCTCTTTTCGGGCAGCAAATGGGTATGTAATAGGTAAACATAACCTCTTTTATCAGACTCAGAATTCATGAGGGATAATGTATGATAGTGTTAAGGGTATTCAAGGGAGCGTGGTGGCTCAGTGGTAGACTGTTGTACTTCTATGCTAGAGGTCCCGAGTTCGATCCCCGTCCGGGACGACTCACGTTGTGTCCTTGGGCAAGGCACTTTAGCCCGGTTGCTGACATGGGGGCACGATGACGCCGTGTACTAAGGCATACTGCACGTCGATGGTACATATGTCTTCAACCTCTGTAACCCTGCTTGAGCGGAGCTTGAACAGAGTTAGAATGTTGAGGAGCTGACAGTTGCTCGTCGAAGCTTGGTGGTTCTCCCCGGGTACTCCAGCTTCCTCCGCCTATAAAACTGTCACGGTCACGATTAGCCATTGTGCACAAGTATGTGACCTTAAACACCAATAAATAAATAAATAAATAAATAAATAAATAAGGGTATTAAAAAACCAAGCCTTAACCCTGTTTATAGAATTAAAGATAGACAGCCCATGCCGTGTACGCTGCCTACATTACTTGTAAAATCGACACCCCCACTAAATCTACTTCGAGGTGCAGTGTCGGACCCGACGACCTGATGGTTCTGACCTCATTAGATAACACTCCTTCGTTGTATAATCAGCATGGATTTCCCCAAGAAGCAAAGACAAAAATACGTCTGCGGAAAATAATGGCAAATATTTTATTTAGTCTGTATTTTGTCCGTATAGAAAATGTCTCGCCCACATATACCTAAGCATGATTCAATGATACAATTGGACATATTTCTCTCGTAAAACCTGAAAAAAGACTTGATTTATTAGGCTTTTCCCTCTGGAAAAGACTATTGTTTTTCTACGGATTATTATTATTTTTTTTTTTTTGTTTTTTTTTTGTTTTTTTTGTTTTTTTTTTTTTTTTTCCACACATTTTGTCCGTACGATTCAGAAGCCATTTTCGAACCGATTTTCACGAAATTTTGCACACGCATAGAGGGGCACAAAATCTAAAAATGTACCCAAGCGGAATTTTCGATTTAACCCTTATTTCCTCAGAATTGGCAAAAAACTGCCAAAATTGGGGTTTATCTGCACTTTCTCGAAACACGTCTTGTACATTTTTTTTATACATTCGTCATTGCTAGACCTGTCTGTGGCACGCCCTTTGATACACACGACATATCAGGCGATGCATATGGTAACCCTCCACAGGCTGCCAAACATCGAAATTTTGATGAAATAGGCCGGTTTCAGGCCCCCACCGCACCCAAACAATACACGGGAGATAAATATAACTTTCTTTACTGGGAGTGGAATTCACCGAGGATTATTTTTGTCAGTAATAAGGGTGTTCAAAAAACCAAGCGTTAACCCATTTTGGGCTGGTTAAACAGCAATACCCCCATAAAGCTCAAAAATTTGTATTTTCCGTGGATTTCTCTAAACGAGTCTTGTAGATTTTCAAGAAAAATTTGTCACTCCCAGGCCTTGGTGTGACAATAAAAGTTGCATGGACAAAATACTGCGGTGAGCATTTGTTAACCCTCCACGGGCTGCTAAAAGTCAAAATTGTGATAAAATGGGCTGTTTTTGGACGCCAACAGCACCCAATGGGTACGCCTCAAAGAAACGTGCCTTCTTTTATCGAGCTCACAATCTATACGCAAACATTTTTGTAAGTAGTAAGGGTATTCAAAAGTCGAAGTCTTAACCCATTTTGGACAGGCTAAAGAGAGAGACCCCTTAAAATCTTAAAATTCCCATTTTCTGTGGATTTCTCTAAAAACATCCTGTAGGTTTTCAAGAAAAAATGACTACTCGCAGGTCTTTGTGTGATATTACAAGTTGCATGGACAAAATATTCCGGTGAGCGTTTATTAACCCTCTAGAGGATGCCAAGCATCGTAATTTTGTTGAAATGGGCTGTTTTCAGGCACGCACATTACCCAACATGTACCTGAGAAATAAACATAATCTCCTTTGTTGGAAGTGGAATTCACCAAAGACCATTTTTGTAAGTAATAAGGGTATTCAAAAAACCAAGCGTTCACCCATTTTGTGGTTGTTAATAGTGATACACATCAAAGGCTTAAAAATTTATGTTTTCCCTGGATTTCTTTACAAACATCTGGTAGGGTTTTCAAGAGAAAATGGCCATTGATAGGTCATGGTGTCACATTACCAGTTGATTGGATAAATTATTCCGGTAAGCATTTGTTAACCCTCCATGGGCTGCTAAATGTCAAAATTTTGAAAAAATAGTCTGTTTTTGAACAACAACAACATCAAATGGGAATACAACAGAGAAACGTAACCTCTTTTACCGGGCGCAAAACTGACAGGGAAACATTTTTGTAAGTAGTAAATGTATTCAAAAATCGAGGTCTTCACCCATTTTTAACTGGTTAAGGAGATATACCCCTTAAAAGCTTAAAATTCCAGTTTTCTGTGGATTTCTCAAAAAAAAAAGTCAAGA
The DNA here is from genome assembly GCA_031216915.1 of Pictodentalium vernedei. Lineage (NCBI taxonomy): Eukaryota > Metazoa > Mollusca > Scaphopoda > Dentaliida > Dentaliidae > Pictodentalium > Pictodentalium vernedei. The sequence continues at coordinate 275,098,094 of CM062296.1, read as the reverse complement.
GCAATTAACCATTCGCAGGTCTTCGAGTGACATTACAAGATGCATGAACAAAATGTTTCAGTAACCATTTGTTAACCCCCCAGAGGCTGCCAAGCATTGACATTTGGAGAAAATGGGCTGTTCTTGGGCAACCATAACACCAAATGTGTACCTACGAGATAAACATAACCTCCTTCATTGGAAGTGGAATTCACCGTCGATCATTTTTGTAAGTAATGAAGATATTCACAAAACTAAGCATTAACCCTTTAGAATTGGTTAAAGAGAGATACCCCTCAAAAGGTTAAAAATTCATGTTATCTGAGGATTTCTTTAAAAACATCCCGTAGATTTTCAGGAAAAAATGGCCATTCTCATATCTTAGTGTGACATTACAAGTTGCATGTACAAAATATTCCTGTAAACATTTGTTAACCCTATGCAGGTTCTCAAACATCAAAATGTTGATAAAATACCCACAGCACCTGAAGTTGGGAGGAGAGATCAAAATAAGTGGAAGTAGAATTCACTGAGAATTATTTTTGGAACTAATAAGAGTATTCCAAAAACAACACTTAATCCGTTTTGGGCTGGAAAAACAATGATACCCATCAAAAGCTTAAAATTCCTGTTCTCTCTGAATTTCTCTTGAAACATCTTGTAGATTTTAAAGAAAAAATGGCCATTCACAGTTCTTGGTGTGACATTACAAGTTGCATGAATAAATATTCCTGTTGGCACGTGTTAACACTCTACAAGCTGCCAGACATCAATATTTTGGATATATTTGAGATAAAATGGACCATTTTTAAATTGACACAGCACTCAGTGAGTATGTGTCAAAGAAACATAACTCCTTTTGTCGGTCATTGACTTGTTGGACGACGATATTGACATTAACTCACTCCACCGTTAATGATGGTTTTTACCTAAACAATTTTTTATCAAACTGTGTCATTTGAGACTACTATCTTCACCTTTCTCATAACATCAATGAAGGAACTTCAGTGAGACAGTTAAAAACAATTCATCAGACACTGTGGGGTCATGAAAAATCATGGAATCTCATCGGGAAAAGCCATGATTCTCCAGAATCATAAAGTCTAGTTGCATTTTAGGATTGCGCGTGTATATTCTTAAAAGATTCTCTGTGTGTTATTAATATACAGCGTTTGGGACGATCAGTGATTAGCACCTTTTCGACAAGAGCCATCGAAATTGAAAATAAAAAAAATAATCAAATTTCACTAAAACCTTTTGCAGAATCGTGTTTTTCAGAAGACTGTTTCGCAATTGCATGTGTCGTTTTCAAAATTCCGATCAGTAATCACGAAATTATAAATATGTTGTTGTCAATAACAAAATTGAAAGCATGTCCGTCAAACTTGCATGACGTCAGAACTCGACTCAGGTGAAAGGACGAAAGTAATAAATGATGATATCGCAGTAGGCTTTAAACTGTCCATGGAATGGTCCTAAAATCACGTTTATATTTGCAGCTTTACTGCAAATAGGTTTCCCGTTGTTTCTTGTTGAAGTGTTGTTTCCGTCAAGGCCAAGTACCATAGAAAATTTGGAGCACTGAGCAGTGGGATAAGACACCTGTCCCGTGAACACCTGCCTGCTATTAAAATTAATTAGCGGGGACATCTGCCCCCCCCCCCTTCCTTCCTGCTGTTTATTTTACCTACGACACCTGCCCCCTGCTGTTTCTTTTACCTATGAGACACGTGCCCCCCCCCCCCCTGCTGTTTTTTCACCAAGTACACCTGCCCCCCGTTTGTTTGCTAACGGGCCCCTCCCCATTGACCTTTCTATCTTTAGAAGCACCCGGGCCGACGGGGAGAGGGCGTGGTTGTGAGCATGGCTAGAGTTCGCTGAAGGAAGGTACCCTCAAATCTGGGTCGAAAGTGGCGAAAATGACAAAAGGCTACTTCAACGTATGGTAACGGTATAAACTACAGACGATCTGGGCGATGTACAGACGAAAGATCATACCTCGGAGCCGGTTAGGTAATTTGGCACAAAAAAACTCAGACTTTATGCCCACTCGCTGCTCTACAGTAGTCTACAACAGTGCCCATGTCCATTCCAAACTGATAGAGTCGGGACGAATAGTACTCTCACATTCCACGCGATGCGTGGTGTTCTCCACTTGGTCTCGACACTCACAACAGATGCCAAAATGTCGGCCAGTGTGCGTAGAACAAGTTCTGAAAATTAGAAGTCGCTGCCTTCGGCGGTCTGGACACTGTTCGTGTTTGTGAGAAATGCAATTTTAATGTCAAATTGGCAAATTTTCGTTAATTGTTTCCCGCCAAAAAACCAACTCACCGCCGATTTCTTTTCACTTCAACTTCTGCCGATTATCTAAGGTTTAAAAATAGTGTCAGGATATCCCCCCCCCCCCCGCCGCTACACCCCCCCCCCCCCCCCGCACTTCCCCACCTTGGCGGCGTTCTGGGTTGAAAGTCTCGAAAATGGCAAGAGGCTACATTAACGTACGGCAACGGTATAAACTACAAGTATACAAGTAGTAAGGACGATATTGAGACAAACAATCATACAACGGAGTCGCTTAGGCAATGAGGGACCGAAACCTGGGACTTTATGCTCAATCGCAGCTCCACAGTCGTCTACAACACTGTCCATGTCCATTCTGAACTGATAGAGTCGGGACGAATAGTACTCTCGCATTCCAAGCGATGCGTGGTGTTTTCCAGGCGGTTCGGACGCTCCAAACAGATCCCAAAATGTCGGCCAGGGTTCGTAGAACACGTTCTGTAAATTTCAAGTCGCTGCCTCCAGCGGTCTGGACACGGTTCGTGTATGTCAGAAGTGCTATTTTAATGTCCAATATGCAAATATTCGTCAATCTTTTCCTGCCTGCCAGAAACCCAATCACGCAAATTTCTTTTCACTTTAAACTTCTGACGATTCTCTTAGGTTTAAAGGTCGTGTTGGGATCCCTGGGTGGCGGTCTTAAAGAAGCAACTTCCACCATTTACAGAGAGAGGGGGGGGGGGCACTAAAGGAGTCTGCGCCCATTCACGACGTCTTTTTTCGAACTGGCTTGAAAAGGAAGGACCAAATTCAAACAGTTACCTCCTCTCTTCAAAACGCTATATCCCAACCAATTCTAGGCAGATTTCCATGAAATGTTCACTCGTTGTTCATGGATAGTTGCGGCATCACTTTCCATGAAGAGCAATACGAATTTCGCATTTCATCACGTCGAATTCGAAAAGAACGCATGAGCACGGATTTCTCTGAAAACATCTTGTAGATTTTAAGTAAAAATGGCCATTCGCACTTTTGGGTTTGAAATTGCAAGTTGCATGAATAAATATGCCTGTTAGCACATGTTAACCCTCTACAATCTGCCAGACATCAATATTTTGGATACATTTGAGATAAAATGGACCATTTTCAAATAGACAGAGCACTAAGTGGGTATGTGTCAAACAAACATAACTCCTTTTGTCGGTCATTAACTAGTGGGACGACGATATTGATATTAACCCACTCTACCGTTAATGATGGTTTTTACCTAAACAATTTTTTTATCAAACTGAGTCATTTGAGACTACTATAATCACCTTTCTCATAACATCAATGAAGGAACTTCAGTGAGACAGTTAAAAACAATTCATCAGACACTGTGGGGGCATGAAAAATCAAGGAATCTCATCGGGAAAAGCCATGATTCTCCAGAATCATAAAGTCTAGTTTTTTGGGGTTTTTTTTTTTTTTTTTTCCACACATTTTGTCTGTACGATTCAGAAGCCATTTTCGAACCGATTTTCACGAAATTTTGCACACGCATAGAGGGGCACAAAATCTAAAAATGTACCGAAGCGGAATTTTCGATTTAACCCTTATTTCGTCAGAACTGGCAAAAAACTGGCAAAATTGGGGTTTATCGGCACTTTCTCGAAACATGTCTTGTAGATTTTTTTAAAACATTCGTCATTGCTAAACCTGTCTGTGACACACCCTTTGGTACACACTACATATCAGGCGATGCATATGGTAACCCTCCACAGGCTGCCAAACATCGAAATTTTGATGAATTAGGCCGGTTTCAGGCCCCCACTGCACCCAAACAATACACGAGAGATAAACATAACGTCCTTTGTTGGGAGTGGAATTCACCGAGGATCATTTTTGTAAGGGCTGCTAAAAGTCAAAATTGTGATAAAATGGGCTGTTTTTGGACGCCAACAGCACCCAATGGGTACGCCTCAAAGAAACGTGCCTTCTTTTATCGAGCTCACAATCTATACGCAAACATTTTTGTAAGTAGTAAGGGTATTCAAAAGTCGAAGTCTTAACCCATTTTGGACAGGCTAAAGAGAGAGACCCCTTAAAATCTTAAAATTCCCATTTTCTGTGGATTTCTCTAAAAACATCCTGTAGGTTTTCAAGAAAAAATGACTACTCGCAGGTCTTTGTGTGATATTACAAGTTGCATGGACAAAATATTCCGGTGAGCGTTTATTAATCCTCTAGAGGATGCCAAGCATCGTAATTTTGTTGAAATGGGCTGTTTTCAGGCACGCACATTACCCAACGTGTACCTGAGAAATAAACATAATCTCCTTTGTTGGAAGTGGAATTCACCAAAGACCATTTTTGTAAGTAATAAGGGTATTCAAAAAACCAAGCGTTCACCCATTTTGTGGTTGTTAATAGTGATACACATCAAAGGCTTAAAAATTTATGTTTTCCCTGGATTTCTTTACAAACATCTGGTAGGGTTTTCAAGAGAAAATGGCCATTGATAGGTCATGGTGTCACATTACCAGTTGATTGGATAAATTATTCCGGTAAGCATTTGTTAACCCTCCATGGGCTGCTAAATGTCAAAATTTTGAAAAAATAGTCTGTTTTTGAACAACAACAACAACATCAAATGGGAATACAACAGAGAAACGTAACCTCTTTTACCGGGCGCAAAACTGACAGGGAAACATTTTTGTAAGTAGTAAATGTATTCAAAAATCGAGGTCTTCACCCATTTTTAACTGGTTAAGGAGATATACCCCTTAAAAGCTTAAAATTCCAGTTTTCTGTGGATTTCTCAAAAAAAAAATTCAAGAGCAATTAACCATTCGCAGGTCTTCGAGTGACATTACAAGATGCATGAACAAAATGTTTCAGTAACCATTTGTTAACCCCCCAGAGGCTGCCAAGCATTGACATTTGGAGAAAATGGGCTGTTCTTGGGCAACCATAACACCAAATGTGTACCTACGAGATAAACATAACCTCCTTCATTGGAAGTGGAATTCACCGTCGATCATTTTTGTAAGTAATGAAGATATTCACAAAACCAAGCATTAACCCTTTAGAATTGGTTAAAGAGAGATACCCCTCAAAAGGTTAAAAATTCATGTTATCTGAGGATTTCTTTAAAAACATCCCGTAGATTTTCAGGAAAAAATGGCCATTCTCATATCTTAGTGTGACATTACAAGTTGCATGTACAAAATATTCCTGTAAACATTTGTTAACCCTATGCAGGTTCTCAAACATCAAAATGTTGATAAAATACCCACAGCACCTGAAGTTGGGAGGAGAGATCAAAATAAGTGGAAGTAGAATTCACTGAGAATTATTTTTGGAACTAATAAGAGTATTCCAAAAACAACACTTAATCCGTTTTGGGCTGGAAAAACAATGATACCCATCAAAAGCTTAAAATTCCTGTTCTCTCTGAATTTCTCTTGAAACATCTTGTAGATTTTAAAGAAAAAATGGCCATTCACAGTTCTTGGTGTGACATTACAAGTTGCATGAATAAATATTCCTGTTGGCACGTGTTAACACTCTACAAGCTGCCAGACATCAATATTTTGGATATATTTGAGATAAAATGGACCATTTTTAAATTGACACAGCACTCAGTGAGTATGTGTCAAAGAAACATAACTCCTTTTGTCGGTCATTGACTTGTTGGACGACGATATTGACATTAACTCACTCCACCGTTAATGATGGTTTTTACCTAAACAATTTTTTATCAAACTGTGTCATTTGAGACTACTATCTTCACCTTTCTCATAACATCAATGAAGGAACTTCAGTGAGACAGTTAAAAACAATTCATCAGACACTGTGGGGTCATGAAAAATCATGGAATCTCATCGGGAAAAGCCATGATTCTCCAGAATCATAAAGTCTAGTTGCATTTTAGGATTGCGGGTGTATATTCTTAAAAGATTCTCTGTGTGTTATTAATATACAGCGTCAGTCTTTGATCTCGTTTGGGACGATCAGTGATTAGCACCTTTTCGACAAGAGCCATCGAAATTGAAAATAAAAAAAATAATCAAATTTCACTAAAACCTTTTGCAGAATCTTGTTTTTCAGAAGACTGTTTCGCAATTGCATGTGTCGTTTTCAAAATTCCGATCAGTAATCACGAAATTATAAATATGTTGTTGTCAATAACAAAATTGAAAGCATGTCCGTCAAACTTGCATGACGTCAGAACTCGACTCAGGTGAAAGGACGAAAGTAATAAATGATGATATCGCAGTAGGCTTTAAACTGTCCATGGAATGGTCCTAAAATCACGTTTATATTTGCAGCTTTACTGCAAATAGGTTTCCCGTTGTTTCTTGTTGAAGTGTTGTTTCCGTCAAGGCCAAGTACCATAGAAAATTTGGAGCACTGAGCAGTGGGATAAGACACCTGTCCCGTGAACACCTGCCTGCTAATAAAATTAATTAGCGGGGACATCTGCCCCCCCCCCCCCTTCCTTCCTGCTGTTTATTTTACCTACGACACCTGCCCCCTGCTGTTTCTTTTACCTATGAGACACGTGCCCCCCCCCCCCCCTGCTGTTTTTTCACCAAGTACACCTGCCCCCCGTTTGTTTGCTAACGGGCCCCTCCCCATTGACCTTTCTATCTTTAGAAGCACCCGGGCCGACGGGGAGAGGGCGTGGTTGTGAGCATGGCTAGAGTTCGCTGAAGGAAGGTACCCTCAAATCTGGGTCGAAAGTGGCGAAAATGACAAAAGGCTACTTCAACGTATGGTAACGGTATAAACTACAGACGATCTGGGCGATGTACAGACGAAAGATCATACCTCGGAGCCGGTTAGGTAATTTGGCACAAAAAAAACTCAGACTTTATGCCCACTCGCTGCTCTACAGTAGTCTACAACAGTGCCCATGTCCATTCCAAACTGATAGAGTCGGGACGAATAGTACTCTCACATTCCACGCGATGCGTGGTGTTCTCCACTTGGTCTCGACACTCACAACAGATGCCAAAATGTCGGCCAGTGTGCGTAGAACAAGTTCTGAAAATTAGAAGTCGCTGCCTTCGGCGGTCTGGACACTGTTCGTGTTTGTGAGAAATGCAATTTTAATGTCCAATTGGCAAATTTTCGTTGTTTCCCGCCAAAAAACCAACTCACCGCCGATTTCTTTTCACTTCAACTTCTGCCGATTATCTAAGGTTTAAAAATAGTGTCAGGATATCCCCCCCCCCCCCCCCCGCCGCTACACCCCCCCCCCCCCCCCCGCACTTCCCCACCTTGGCGGCGTTCTGGGTTGAAAGTCTCGAAAATGGCAAGAGGCTACATTAACGTACGGCAACGGTATAAACTACAAGTTTACAAGTAGTAAGGACGATATTGAGACAAACAATCATACAACGGAGTCGCTTAGGCAATGAGGGACCGAAACCTGGGACTTTATGCTCAATCGCAGCTCCACAGTCGTCTACAACACTGTCCATGTCCATTCTGAACTGATAGAGTCGGGACGAATAGTACTCTCGCATTCCAAGCGATGCGTGGTGTTTTCCAGGCGGTTCGGACGCTCCAAACAGATCCCAAAATGTCGGCCAGGGTTCGTAGAACACGTTCTGTAAATTTCAAGTCGCTGCCTCCAGCGGTCTGGACACGGTTCGTGTATGTCAGAAGTGCTATTTTAATGTCCAATATGCAAATATTCGTCAATCTTTTCCTGCCTGCCAGAAACCCAATCACGCAAATTTCTTTTCACTTTAAACTTCTGACGATTCTCTTAGGTTTAAAGGTCGTGTTGGGATCCCTGGGTGGCGGTCTTAAAGAAGCAACTTCCACCATTTACAGAGAGGGGGGGGGGGGGGGGGGGCACTAAAGGAGTCTGCGCCCATTCACGACGTCTTTTTTCGAACTGGCTTGAAAAGGAAGGACCAAATTCAAACAGTTACCTCCTCTCTTCAAAACGCTATATCCCAACCAATTCTAGGCAGATTTCCATGAAATGTTCACTCGTTGTTCATGGATAGTTGCGGCATCACTTTCCATGAAGAGCAATACGAATTTCGCATTTCATCACGTCGAATTCGAAAAGAACGCATGAGCACGGATTTCTCTGAAAACATCTTGTAGATTTTAAGTAAAAATGGCCATTCGCACTTTTGGGTTTGAAATTGCAAGTTGCATGAATAAATATGCCTGTTAGCACATGTTAACCCTCTACAATCTGCCAGACATCAATATTTTGGATACATTTGAGATAAAATGGACCATTTTCAAATAGACAGAGCACTCAGTGGGTATGTGTCAAACAAACATAACTCCTTTTGTCGGTCATTAACTAGTGGGACGACGATATTGATATTAACCCACTCTACCGTTAATGATGGTTTTTACCTAAACAATTTTTTTATCAAACTGAGTCATTTGAGACTACTATAATCACCTTTCTCATAACATCAATGAAGGAACTTCAGTGAGACAGTTAAAAACAATTCATCAGACACTGTGGGGGCATGAAAAATCAAGGAATCTCATCGGGAAAAGCCATGATTCTCCAGAATCATAAAGTCTAGTTTTTTGGGGTTTTTTTTTTTTTTTTTTCCACACATTTTGTCTGTACGATTCAGAAGCCATTTTCGAACCGATTTTCACGAAATTTTGCACACGCATAGAGGGGCACAAAATCTAAAAATGTACCGAAGCGGAATTTTCGATTTAACCCTTATTTCGTCAGAACTGGCAAAAAACTGGCAAAATTGGGGTTTATCGGCACTTTCTCGAAACATGTCTTGTAGATTTTTTTAAAACATTCGTCATTGCTAAACCTGTCTGTGACACACCCTTTGGTACACACTACATATCAGGCGATGCATATGGTAACCCTCCACAGGCTGCCAAACATCGAAATTTTGATGAATTAGGCCGGTCAGGCCCCCACTGCACCCAAACAATACACGAGAGATAAACATAACGTCCTTTGTTGGGAGTGGAATTCACCGAGGATCATTTTTGTAAGTAATAAGGGTGTTCAGAAAACCAAGCGTTAACCCATTTTGAGCTGGTTAAACAGCAATACCCCCATAATGCTCAAAAGTTCGTGTTTTCCGTGGATTTCTCTAAACGAGTCTTGTAGATTTTCAAGAAAAATTGGTCACTCTCAGGTCTTGGTGTGACATTACAAGTTGCATAGATAAAATATTCTGGTCAGCATTAGTTAACCCTCACCAAGCTGCTAAACGTAAAAATTGTGATAAAATGGGCTGTTTTTAGTCACCAACAGCACCCAAAAGGTATACCAGAGAGAAAGGGTCCTTCATTTATCGGACGCAAAATTGATCGGAAAATATTTTTGAAAGTGGTAAGGGTATTCAAAATTTGACGTCTTAACCCATTTTGGGCTGGTTAAATAGAGATACCCATTAAAATCTTAAAATACCCGTTTTCTGTGGATTTCTCTATCAACATTTTGTAGGTTTTCAAGAAAAAATCGGCTATTTGCAGGTCTTGGTGTGACATTACAAGTTGCATGAACAAAATATTCCGGTCAGCATTAGTTAACCCTCCCCGGGCTGTTGAAGGTCAAAATTGTGATAAAATGGGCTGTTTTTGGACACCAACAGCACCCAAAGGGTACACCACAAAGAAAAGTGCCTCCTTTTATCGAGTGCACAATTTATGCGGGAACATTTTTGTAAGCAGTAAGGGTATTCAAAAGTCGACGTCTTAACCCATTTTGGGCAGGCTAAAGCGAGATATCCCTTGAAAGCTTTAAATTCCCATTTTCTGTGAATTTCCCTAACGATAACTTGTAGGGTTTCAAGACAAATTGACTATTCGTAGGTCTTTATGTGACATTACAAGTTGCATGGACAAAATACTCCGATGAGCGTTTATTAACCATCTACAAGCTGCCAAGCATCGTAATTTTGTTAACATGGGGCTGTTTTCAGACATGCACAGCACCCAATGTATACATGAGAGATAAACATAATCTCCTTCGTTGGAAGTGGAATTCACAGAGGACCATTTTTGTAAGTAATAAGGGTATTAAAAAAACCAAGCGTTAACCCCTGTTGGGGAGGTTAACACGGATACCCATCGATAGCTTAAAAAATCGTTTTCCCTGGATTTCTTTACAAACATTTTGTTGGGTTTCCAAGAGAAAATGGCCGTTGATAGGTCTTGGTGTCATATGACCAGTTGCATGGATAAATTATTCTGGTAGGCATTTGTTAACCCTCCATGGGCTGCTAAATGTAAAAAAATTGAAGAAATAGTCTGTTTTTTGGACACCAACAAATGGAAATGCCACAGAGAAACTTCTTTTACCGGACGCAAAACTAATAGGGAAACATTGATCTTGATATTAACCCATTCTACCATTAATGATGTGTTTTACCTAAACATTTTTTTTTTACCAAACCCAAACCGAGTCGTTTGAGACTACTATACTCACCTTTCTCATAACATCAATGAGGGAACTTCAGTGAGACAGTTAAAAACAATTCATCAGACACTGTGGGGTCATGAAAAATCATGGAATCTAATCGGGAAAAGCCATGATTCTCCAGAATCATAAAGTCTAGTTTGTTTTTTTTTTTGGGGGGGGGGGGGGTTCCACACATTTTGTCCGCACGATTCCGAAGCCATTTTCGGACCGATTTTCACGAAATTTTGCACACGCATAGAGGGGCACAAAATCTAAAAATGTACCGAAGCAGAATTTTCGATTTAACCCTTATTTCGTCAGAATTGGCAAAAAACTGTCAAAATTGGGGTTTATCGGCACTTTCTCGAAACACGTCTTGTAGATTTTTTTTAAACCTTCATCATTCATAGACTTGCCTGTGCCACGACCTTTGATACACATGACATATCTGGCGATGCATATGGTAACCCTCCACAGACTGCCAAACATCGAAATTTTTGATGAAATGGGCCAGTTTCAGGCCCCCAGAGAACCCAAACGATACACGAGAGATAAACATAACTTCATTTATTGGAAGTGGAATTCACCGAGAATCATTTCTGTAAGTAATAAGGGTGTTCAAAAAACCAAGCGTTAACCCGTTTTGGGCTGGTTAAACAGCAATACCCCCATAAGCTAAAAAATTCAGGTTTTCCGTGGATTTCTCTAAACGAGTCTTGTAGATTTTCAAGAAAAAATTGTCACTCCCAGGCCTTGATGTGACAATAGAAGTTGCATGGACAAAATACTGCGTTGAGCATTTGTTAACCCTCCACGGGCTGCTAAAAGTCAAAATTGTGATAAAATGGGCTGTTTTTGGACGCCAAAAGCACCCAAACGGTATACCACAGAGAAAGTGGCCTTCATTTATCGGACGCAAAATTGATCGGAAAATATTTTTGAAAGTGGTAAGGGTATTCAAGATTCGACGTCTTAACCCATTTTGGGCTGGTTAAAGAGAGATACCCATTAAAATCTTAAAATACCCATTTTCTGTGGATTTCTCTAAAAACATCTTGTAGGTTTTCAAGAAAAAATCGGCTATTCGCAGGTCTTGGTGCGACATTACAAGTTGCATGGACAAAATATTCCGTTCAGCATTAGTTAACCCTCCCAGGGCTCCCCAACGTCAAAATTGTGATAATATGGGCTGTTTTTGAACACCACCAGCACCCAATGGGTACACCACAAAGAAAAGCGCCTCCTTTTATCGAGTGTACAATTTATACAGAAACATTTTTGTAAGTAGTAAGGGTATTCAAAAGTCGAAGTCTTAACCCATTTTGGGTAGGCTAAGAGAGATATCCCTTGAAAGCTTTAAATTCCTATTTTCTGTGAATTTCCCTAACAGTAACTTGTAGGGGTTCAAGAAAAATTGACTATTCGTAGGGCTTTATGTGACATTACAAGTTGCAGGGACAAAATACTCCGGTGAGCGTTTATTAACCATCTACAAGCTGCCAAGCATCGTAATTTTGTTGACATAAGCTGTTTTCGGACACGCACAGCACCCAAAGTATACACGAGAGATAAACATAATCACCTTTGTTGGAAGTGGAATTCACAGAGGACCATTTTTGTAAGTAATAAGGGTATTCAAAAAACTAAGCGTTAACCCCTGTTGGGGAGGTTAACAGGGATACCCATCGAAAGCTTAAAAATCTTTTTCCCTGGATTTCTTTACAAACATCTTGTAGGGTTTCAAGAGAAAATGGCCGTTGATAGGTCTTGGTATCACATTACCAGTTGCATACATTATTCTGGTAGGTATTTGTTAACCCTCCATGGGGTGCTAAATGTCAAAATTTTGAAGAAATAGTCTGTTTTTGGACACTGACAACATCAAATGGAAATGCCACAGAGAAACATAACTTCTTTTACTGGACGCAAACCTGATAGAGAAACATTTTTGTAAGTAGTAAGGATATTCAAAAATCGAGGTCTTAACCCATTGTCGACTAGTTAAGGAGATATACCCCTCAAAAGCTTAAACTTCCCGTTTTCTGTGCATTTCTCAAATAAATCTAGCACGTTTTCACGAAAAATTGACCATTTGCAGGTCTTTGAGTGACATTACAAGTTGCATGGACAAAATATTCCGGTAAGCAATTATTAACCCCCCAGAGCCTGCAAAGTATAGACATTTTGAGAAAATGGGCTGTTTTGGGGCACCCATAACACCCAATGTGTACCTGCATGATAAACATAACCTTCCTCATTGGAAGTGAAATTCACTGAGGATCATGTTTGTAAGTAATGAAGGTATTCATAAAACCAATCATTAATCCGTTTAGGGCTGGTTACAGAGCGATACCCCTCAAAAGGTTAAAAATTCGTATTTTCCGAGGATTTCTCTAAAAGCCTCTCATAGGTTTTCAAGACAAATATTGGCCATTCTCATTTGAGACTACTATACTCACCTTGTATGAACTCAAAAGTAAGTGTATAGTTATTTATTATCAAGAATAACTGCCCATAAGTTCCACTCTCACTGTGTCCCGCTTCATCGGTCAATTCCACGGTGTCCCACGCCAGCGGTCGATTTATCCAAACAAAATTACCAAGATTACCACATCCTCCCTGCCTCTTTCTCCAACCAAACACACATTGAAAGGTACGTCTCCCCTCGTATTCCACACTGCCCTGCATGATATCATTTATTATTTATTTATTGGTGTTTAAGGGCATATACTTATGCACAATGGCTAATCATGACCGTGACAGTTTTACGGGTGGAGGAAGCCACATTACCTGGAGAGAACCACCGAACAACGACGAGCAGCTGCCAGCTTCCCAACATCGTAACTCCGAACTGCAGCACAGGCAGGGTTAGATTGGTTGAAGACATGCGTACCGTCGACGTGCAGTACGCCTTAGTACATGGTGGCATCATGCCCCCATATGGACAATCAGAGTTAAGTGCCTTGCCCAAGGACACAGCATGGGAGTCCGAATTGATCGCTCAGACGGCCACCCATCCAATGATAAACCAGGCTCAACGTTGCTTTACTTCGGTGATCTGACGAGAACCGGCTACCACAATGCCACCGCGCCCCACCACTGCATGATAAGAAAGCAGTAAATAACGTTAGCTGCAATGGGATCAGTTACTTATAATATCAAATAGTGTTGACACTATAGCATTTCCCCGACAGTGGGTCCAGGTATATACTAGTCTTAAAACGGCTATACAATGCCCCTCCTCCGCCCCAGGGTGGCGACGTGGCAGTATATATCCATCTTACTGACGCTATGTTGTGCCTAAGGAACCTTACAATAAAAGGTGTGGGTCCCCAACATGGGAAGGGGGGGGGGGGGCAGGTATATTTACTACTCTGTAAGGCGGTTACCAAATGCAGTGGTGCATGGCGCCAAGATTTCCCCGGCAGTGGGGCCAGATATATACTAGTTTGTAAGACGGCTATACTCCCCTTCTCCGTCCCAGGGTATATTTTATCTACACATATGTACAAACAACACTTCCTATTTATGAATGTAATAACTTCATGTTTGTCGTTGTATGTATGGATATCTTCATTGTAATAAATCAAACTAATCCTACGGGAAAAATCCAATTGGAGAGAAATTTACTTCTGCTATTAACAGACATGTGATAGGTGACCTCTACAAGGTGTGAAAAAATGACATAATAATGCATAACAACTGTGGTCTAATAGGAGATAATTGATACAGGACCAGACATCAATATTTTTGATACATTTGAGATAAAATGGACCATTTTCAAACAGACACAGCACTCAGTGGGTATGTGTCAAACAAACATAACTCCTTTTGTCGGACATTGACTCGTAGGACGACAATATTGATATTAACCCCTCCACCGTTAATGATGGTTTTTACGTAAACAATGTTTTATCAAACTGAGTCATTTGAGACTACTATATTCACCTTTCTCTTAAAATCAATGGAGGATCTTCAGTGAGACAGTTAAAAACAATTCATCAGACACTGTGGCGTCATGAAGAATCATGGAATTTCATCGGGAAAAGCCATGATTCTCCAGAATCATAAAGTCTAGTTTGGTATGATTTCATAAATGCTGCATAAATAATTAAGTATGATACTTAATTATTTGAGTATGATACTGAATTAATTCAGTATCATACTATATTATTTGGGTATCATGCTATATTAATTGAGTATCATACTCTATTATTTTAGCATCATGCTTAATTCACTGATTTATGATCCTGTTCGTACGTCATACTGTATACCAAATATCAAATGATTCTGATTGTATCTCAAGGAGCAGATATTTAAAGATTATTCCTCATATTGGACTAAGTTGAAATTTGAGCTCCAACAGGGAGCCTAAATATTAACCCAAAGAGAGGCAAAGACTGGATTTGAACAAACTTAGATTTGACTTTCCTAAGTGTGCTGTATACCACATATCAAAAGATTCTGACGAGTGGATCCGACGATTTTCAAAGGTTAATCCTCATATTGCACTAAGTTAAAATTCGGGCTCCTTTAAGGGGCCCAATTATCAACCGATGGACTTGATTTGAACAAAGTAAATCCAACCCCCTGTAAAGATTTTGTATCTCATATATTAAATGGTTCTGACTAGTATTTCTGGAGAAGAAGAGTTTTAAAGATTATTCGTCATATTGAACTAAGTTAAAATTCGGGCTCCAATAATCCAATAAGAAGCCTAGATATAACCCCAGGCACTTGATTTGAACAAACTTGAATCTGAACCCTCTAGAGATGTGGTACACCAAATATGAAAGCATTCTAACTGGTGGATCTGAACAAGATTTTCAACAAAATGTCCTCATATTGTCCTAAGTTAAAATTCAGGCTACCATTGGGAGCCCAAATATTAATCCAGGGACTCGATTTGAACAAACTTGAATCTGACCCCCTAGAGACGTTGCGCACCAAATATGAAAGGATTCTGATTGGTGAATCTGAAAAAGATTTTTAAAGAAATATCCTCATATTGCACTAAGTTAAAATTCGGGCTCCCATAGGGATGCCACATATTAACCCAAGGACCGATTTGAACAAACTAGAATTGGACCTACCTAGAGATGTTGTATACTAAATATGAAAGGATTCTCTCTGGTCGATCTAAAGAAATTTTTTTTAAATTCCCTCAGATTGCACTAAGCTAAAATTCGAGCTCCCACGGGAAGCCCAAATATTAGCGCAGGCACTAGATTTGAACAATCTTGTATCTCAATCACCTGGAGATGTTGTATACCAAAAATGAAAGCATTCTGATTGATGGATCTGAAGATGAATATTTTAAAGAAATTTCCTAATATTACACTAAGTTAAAATTCAGGCTATCGTGGGGAGCCCAAATATTAACCCAGGGACCCGATTTGAACAAACCTGAATCTGACCCCCCCCCCCCCCCCCCCCCCCGAGATGTAATATACCAAGTATGAAAGGATTGTGAGCGGTGAATCTGAAGAAAAAGATTTTTGAAACAATTCTCTCATATTGCACTAAGTTAAAATTTGGGCTCCCATAGGGACCACACTAGAGATGTTGTATACCAAATATGAATGCATTTTAACTGGTGGATCTGAAGGAGAAAACTTTTAGAGAAATTTCCTCATATTGCACTAAGTTAAAACTCAGGCCGCCACAGCGAGCCCAAAAGTTAAACCAGGAACCCGATTCGAATAAACCAGAATCTGACTTCCCTAAGAGCTTTGTATACCGAATGTGGAAGGATTCTGATAGGTGAATCTGAAGAAGATTTTTAAAGAAATTCACGCATATTGCACAAAGTAAAAATTTGGGCTCCCATACGGAGCCCAAATATCACCCTAGGCACTCGGTTTGAACATACTTGCATCTCACTCCCCCAGAGAGGTAATATACCAAATATGAAAGCATTCTGATTGTTGGATTTGAAGACGATTTTCAAAGAAATTTCCTCATATTGCACTAAGCTAAAATTCGGGCTACCATGGGGAGCCCAAATATTAACCCAGTACCCGATTTGAACAAACTTGAATCTGATCCCACCAGTGATGTTGCATACCATATACGAAAGCTTTATGACTGGTGAATACGAAGAAGAAGATTTTTAAAGACATTTCCTCATATTGGACTAAGTTCAAATTTGGGCTACCATAGGGAGCCCAAATATTAACCCACGGACCTGATTTGAACAAACTTGAATCTACAGATGTTGTATACCAAATATGAAAGGACTGAAACTGGTGAATCTGAAGAAGAGAGCATTCTAACTATTGGATCTGAAGAAGAAGATTTTTAAAGACATTCAGTGGCGTAGATAGCTTTTCGCTGGCGGAGGGGCAAGCCCAAAATTTTCCGACAGACCGAAAATTTTCCGACAGTGTAACAACAACAAAAACCCAAACAAACAGAAAGAATCTGTTGTTTACTGCAAATGTACTGAAAATTTGTCTTTTTTACCCAAAATTTACCCAAAATGGCATGTTTTTATCCCCAAAGCCAGTATTTTAATGTTATTAGGCATAAATTCGCCTAAAAATGGTCCCAAAAAATTTCCGACAAAACTTCTGGTGGGGGGGGGGGGGGGAGGTCAGCCCCCCCCCCCCCCTCCCTCCTTTATCTACGCCACTGAAGACATTCCCTCATAATGCACTTGGTTAAAATTTGAGCTCCCATAGCAAGCCCAAATATTAACCCAGGAACTCGACTGGAACAAGTTTGAATATCCCTCCCCCTCCCCTTCCCCTAGCTAGAGATGTTGTATACCAAATATGAAAGGATTCTGACTGGTGGATCTGAAGAAGAAAGTTTTAAAGATTATTCCCCATATTACCATAAGTTAAAAAACTGGGCTCCTGCATTGAGCCCAAATATGTGCCAACAGGCTTCATTTCATTTTAACAAAGTTATATTTGACCCTCCTGTGGATGTTGTATACCAATTATCGAAAGATTCTGATCAGTTGTCCTGAAGAAATTTTTTTAATTTTTGCAAATAAGCTAACTCAGCATTATTTCGATGCCCCCAACAGAGAACCCTGACACAACCGATGGCATTTTTTACCATTCATTTCTACTGGTCTTAGGGATGCTTCATACCAAATAACAGTTCTCCGTTCCGTGTGGTTTGGGAGATAATAGTGTTTGAAAATATTTCTATTTTTAGCTGCTGAGATTCCCACGTTAATTTTTAACACGAGTCAAGTAGTTATGACGCAATAAAACCACATACCAAATTTGGTTCAAATCGGATCATCGATTCAGAAAATAGAAATTTTAAGCCGGACCAAAAATCTTGCCCCTCCCATTACAAAGGCAAATACTGCGCCACGAACTTCGTTTCAACAAACTTGATTCTATACCTCAAAAGGAAGCTCCACACCAAATATCAAGTCTTTGTACCCACTGGTTCACGAGAAGAAGGTTTTTAAAAAAAAATTGGAGCATTTTCCCCCACCCCCTCTCTATCAGGCTGGGCAAATTGATTTTAACAAAAATGCAATGCCCCTTCAGGACACAAATTCTCACTTGAATTGGCCCAGTGGTTTTGGAAGAGAAGACCAAGACATAATGATGACGATGGACGCCGAACGACGAACAGAGAGCGATTAGATAATCTCAGCTTGACTAGGTCAAGGTGAGCTAAAAATGATTCGAGTATTAGTTATCGGGCGGAATCCAAATTCAAGATTGCCGCCACGAAAGTCATAATGTATTGGCGTCATAATGTATTGGCCACTGGTGGCCATCTTGGTTCAGCTGACTGGTCCAACATTAAAAGGAAGCTTCCTCTAGACACCAGCAATGATTAATTAAAAAATAATAAAAATTATTCGAGTCAGCATTCATTAGTTATTGGACGGAAACCAAATTCAATATGACCGCCATGGCGGTCATATTGAATCGGCTAGCTTATCCAAAATCGAAATTAAGCTTCCTCTAGACACCAATGATGCAGAACCAAAAAAATAAAATTGATTCGAGTCAGTATGCATTAGTTATTGGATGGAAACCGAATTCAAGATTGCCGCCTTGAAAGCCATAATGAATTGGCCACTGGTGGCCATCTTGGTTCAGCAGACTGGTCCAACATTATAAGGAAGCTTCCTCTAGACACCAGCAATGCATTATTAAAAAATAAAAAATGATTCGAGTCAGCATTCATTAGTTATTGGACGGAAACCAAATTCAATATGACCGCCATGGCGGCCATATTGAATTGGCTACCTGATCCAAAATCGAAAAGAAGCTTCCTCTGGACACCAATAATGCATACCCCAAAATACAATTGATTCGAGTCAGTAGTCATTAGTTATTGGACGGTAACCAAATTCAAAATGGCCGCCATGGAAGCCATAATGAATTGGCCTCTGGAGGCCATCTTGATTCGACTGACTGGTCCAACATTGAAAGGAAGCTTCCTCTAGACATCAGCAATGCATAATCAAAAAACTAAAATGATTCGAGTCATCATTCATTAGTCATTGGACGGAAACCAAATTCAATACTACAGCCATGGCGGTCATAGTGAATTGGCTAGCTTGGCCAAAATCGAAAGGAAGCATTGTCTAGTCATACACAATTGACTCCTGAAATTATGATTTCATCAAACAAGCGGTTCTTTAGTTATTGGACGGAAACAAAAATTAACGAACGGACGACAGACTGACATGGTAAAAACATAATGCTCCCGAGAGGTTCTCGGGGGCACAAAAGCTAAGATGTCTGGCTAATTTACACAACATGTATACGCGTGTGTTCCAAATAAAAGAATAGGTGGGAATAAAAGTACAGAGTGGAAAATTTATTAATATCAAATGAAAGTATAGGTCCAAATAATAGTACATGGTTGAAATCCATCTGGGGTGATGCTAGTTACTTTTTCTAAAGGCCAACTTATATTGCTAGTACTGCAGTTAGTTCTGATAGAAAACTTACAGACATTTATACATCGTGATTGTAACAATGAATACATTATCTTACATAAAGAATACCACACAATCTAGCGTATATTAACTGATTTCAAGAACTTCTCCCCACTGGAAGGGAAATTTGAACAAACACACAGGCTCAAATAAGCTTCATACACAGTGGAAAAATTCCACAAAAGTAATAAACATGCATGTATGTTAGTTGGATCTTTATTTTGCAGTACCAGTACATTGATTACAAAATAACATTACAACAAACAAGAACATAAGCTAGTATACAGCATAGCCTATAAGGCTGTCTTCCTGCCATTCCCGTAAAAAGAAAGATATCAAGTTTTTTTGGCATCAGTGTATCGAAGTGCTTTCCCCAATGTCTGATCTTTTATTTGTAATTCAGGGGGGGGGGGGGGGGGGGCTAGAATGTATTTGAGAATTAATGTTTATTAGAAACACAAGAATACTGTGTTATGTGTATTGGGCAATCGTTGTTTTCCATCACACAAATAATCAAAATCCGAATCACTAACAGTGATTATTTCTGGTTGCTGTTAAAACCCAAACATAAGTTTTCTCTTTGTTTCACTGCGGGAACATGAAATCTAACCCTTCAGTTACAATTATGAGGTCAACATACGCGAAGTCTTGTAATGATTGGATCATCCACGTAGGAGAAGATGTCGAACAAACACACGCGCAAACAAACCATTCTGAAAAAAACTAAGAGAGCTAGCTAATTTACATGATTTATGCACGAGGAAAAAAAAAAACCCTACAGAATTATGAATATTGTGCTAATTCTTTTCCACATCAAAAATAATCAAAATCTGAATCACTGTTTGGAAGTCCCTGCTTGAAATGTGTAATTGCTATTTTTAGAACAAAATGGCTTACAGTGGCCATTTTTTATATCAAAACAAAAATGTGACATCCTGTTCGTCTCGTCTGAACCATTGTGTCATATCTTCCATTTAGTCATGTCGTTCATCTGCCTATATATGTTTATAAAACACTCCCGTACGACAGATGTAATTCAGTATACCCCCCCCCCCCCCGATACAGAGAGAGAGAGAGAGAGAGAGAGAGAGAGTAGGGGTATACTGGCTTAATAAACGGAAACGAAAGCATTCATACACGGCGATTTCGACACAAAACGTTGATCTTGACTCCAGCAGTGATTCTTGCCAACTTACCATGTTGACAGCAAAGCGAAACATACAATGCAAACCATATGAACGCGGACGGCTAATGGACCGCCCTCAGGTGAGATAAGTATCACCGGAAAGGGGAGAAATTCTCATGCTTATTTTCATAAACAGTGATATACAGGGGACGTGAAACACTGAGGTTTCTGGGCCAAAACTGGTGCGAAAACATACTTTTTTCGAATTTTTATGAAATTGCACTCCCAAATTTACCTGAAAACAGAAATTTTGACTTATAGAAGTCAAATTGCGATAAAAGTGTTCAGCAATGCACCCAGTTTGATGAGGCTGGATAGAATATCCATAAACAATAGGCTAAAGATAATAATGTGTTATCATATTGTTTGGTACTGGTGAAAAATAGTGCAATTTTGGCCCATTTTTCCGTTTTCATTTCAATTTTGTTCTGGAAAAATGTTCATAAAATCAACATTTTGCGTACTAGGTTATCCATATGGCATTTAACATCTGCCCAAGTATATACTAAAGATGACAGCA
Organism: Pictodentalium vernedei; assembly: GCA_031216915.1. Classification (NCBI taxonomy): domain Eukaryota; kingdom Metazoa; phylum Mollusca; class Scaphopoda; order Dentaliida; family Dentaliidae; genus Pictodentalium; species Pictodentalium vernedei. The sequence continues at coordinate 275,076,787 of CM062296.1, read as the reverse complement.
CTTTAAAATTGGACTTTAGAAGATAAGACATAAACGCACAAAGTGTAAAAACTTAACCCTACCCCGGCAAAAATGACAACTTTATACAAATTTTTATTTCACATTTTAATGCATCATTTAGGAATTTGCAGCACTCAGCAACCACCAGAACAATAAAAATTAAAATGGAGTAATTATAACTAAATTTAATGGATTAATTTGTATAACTGAAGAAGCCAATTTAAAAAAGGAGTATTTTGGTCCAGATACCTGTGTTGCAGGTAGTCATATATAGTTGTTTATTAATAAAACATGGAAATTTCTCCTTTTTCATCCTTTTTTCTGAAAGGGGAAGAAAGTGTGTTGGAAATCATTGGAAAAAAGAAACAAACACATGAAGCTCATGGCATCTTTAGGCAATGGATGGGAATTAAATACGGCTCAACTGAGTGATAGAAGAATTTGTATGTGCACTGTATGGACAAAGTGTTTAATCTGTTGATCTAGCAAGGTGGTTTATGTTTGAAAATAATTTCCAGAGTGAAAACAAAATTGTAGATTTGTGTTTTGCCACCATATAAAGAAACATTGTTGCTACATTCAATGAGAGCTAACAAGGTCGCAAGACAATGGAAGCTAGAGAAAACGACTAAATGGTTATTCCAGACATCACAGCTCATAGCTGGACCAGTGACATTCAGCCTCAGTTCTACATGCCTGTGTTTCCAAAAGATGTAGAAAGTGTGTCACTAATGAGTGATGCAGAATTTGAATCCAAAGTTGATGACGACAGAGTTTAATTTGCTGGAACACTGACAGTGTGTCAACACTTTTAAGTATCCACATGGTCAGAATGACACTTTAACTGACAGAGTGATAAATTATCTCGTATCGTCGTTTGAAATGCGACAGTTTTATTTTACTTTATATTTATAAACTGCTAGTTTGGGTACGCTAATAGACTGAAACCTGTGTGTGTGTTCATAAATATTGTTCAGGTAAACATTATTGGAAAATGCCCACAGGCATTCTCCAATAATGCGTACCTGACAATAATTATGAAAACAACTGATACCATATGAAAAGTAAAGACTTATGCGAAGCATAAAGACCAAGTATGGGCTTCCAGCATTTCACACATAAACCCGGATAATGGCTTTCAACACTCTACAAGTTAAATCTCAACATTCTGGTTACCCGTAATCTACATGGTGGCAAAAATGCAGAGAGACATACAAAACAGAAGGGGCTAAAATGTCATTTATTTTTTTCGATGGAATTATTCACACATGGATGTTATTAAACCAGTTCAATGAGCCGATTCCAATGGTATCCACATTTGCATAGTTCTGCTCAGGGCCGGATTACACAACTAAGCCATTGCTTAGGGTCCCACTAATGATGGGACCCATCACAACATCAAGAAGCTTTTATAACCAGGCTAACAAGAATCTCTCTCCCTCTCTCTCTCTCTCTCTCTCTCTCTCTCTCTCTCTCTCTCTCATCAACACAGTTTTCTTCCACTGTGGCTTGTGTTGCGACTCGCGAATTGACGTTATTTACAGTTACCATATAGCATTTGTCACCGGTCCTATATGACATCCATATTTATATAGTTTTATTGTAAATATTTCTTGGTATTGTTGGTAAGTTTCCTTACTTGTTACGGTCGGTACAATTCCTAATAGGATATATAGTTGGCCATGATTGGTCAACATTGGCATAACCCTGGCGGTACCTTAATATACTGTAATTATGCTTGTGGCAGGGGTTTAGCAGTACGGTTCTTTTGAACTTGACATTCATTCAGGCCCCCATATGGAATAAAGGTTTAGGGATCCCAAGATGTTCTAACCCGGCCCTGGTTCTACTGGTATTATAGTTGATACCACTTCATTGATTTGGTTCAAATCACTATATTCGATTTATTGGCCTGCAGAGAGGAGGGTACATGTAGGCCTCACTGGAAAAGGAGAAATGTCCATGTTGTATTCATAAACAACTATATATGACTACCTGAAACACTGAGGTATCTGGACCAAAATACTTTTTTTTAAGTTGGCTTCTCCAGTTAAACAAATTAATCCATTTAAATTTAGTTATAATTACTCCATTTTACTTTTCCATAAAAATTCGAAAAAATATGTTTTCCACCAGTTTTGGCCCAGATACTTCAGTGTTTCACGTCCCCTGTATATCACTGTTTGTGAAAATAAGCATGAGAATTTCTCCCCTTTCCGTTGATACTTACCTCATCTGGGGGCCGGTCTATAACCAGAGTCGGTGTTGCGCAGTAGGAAAACTGTTTGAACGGATGGTAGGCTGACTCAAACTAAGGTATACTACACTTACAAGAACGTACAGTCAATAGACACTGAAATATGTCTCGTTTTCACTTGGGTAAAAAATTGTATAGAATGATACCGGCTAAGGTGAATGACGCAGGCTAGCTCATTCTTGGCCGAGGGCAGAGGTCAGGTTTACATACAGTAAAGAGTAGCAGGGACAAGATAGATTCTAAGGTTACTCAGAAATAGGTCCAGGTAGGCAGAAAGCGAGGATTCTGGGGAATTCGAGCAAGATAAAACAGCTGTCGAGTCCATTTCGTCAATTTTAAGTAGTTGTCGGGTTGTTTGTGGTAAATCGACATACACCCAGTGAATTGAGACACAACACGCGCCAATTAAGACCTTATAGCACTGTGTGCTACTCTTGAAAACTCAAGGTGGAAATAAATAAAAGAATAGTCTTAGACAATCTCAGCCAAATAAACAGCTGTAGGGTCGCTTTCGGCAAGTAAATGTACTACCCTTGAATCGAACGTACACTTCGAAAATACGACCGTCCTACTTAAAAATGTTCAATTACATAGTAACCACGCACCACCATAGAAACAAAGATGGTCACCATAAGTAAACGAAATGGACAAAAGAAACACGTATTACCCTAACAACACGCGCTACACATGCGAACTAACACCACATCTCGTCACGGCAATGACATTACAACATGGCCGCGAACGCGGGCTCATGCGAACTAACACAGCGTATCATAGTGTCAATGACATCACAACATAGCCGCGCACGCGGGCTACTACCAATACTCGCGATACTCACAATGCATAACATGACGTCACATGAAATTCCCCAAATCTTCATCGACTGAGTCCTAGCATGTCACTGTTTAAAAACCGTTTTGTTGTTGTTGTTTTCGTTTTTGGGGTGGAGGGGTGGGGGAGGTCATGTGGGCGGGTGTTGCCAACAGTATCCCAGAAACGTGAGGGGCTATGTAATATGTTATATATGCATGTGTTCCCTTTCCCTGTAGAAATTTCTGATTGATTTCAAGTAAGCTGAGAACTCTTTCAAACAGGATTTTTCAATGTTGAGCTCAAATTAATTGATTTAGTTAAAAAAAAAAAACTGCGATTTTTTTCAGATTTTGAAAAAAAAAAGTTCAGAATTAAAAATCTGTTCTTCGCCAAGGGTTTTTTAAGTCTATCTTCATCTGAGCATTTAACACAACCTCAAAACGCATTCTGTTGAATATTAACCCTTCTGTGTGTACACACGACCATTGCTCCAAAATTCTTTTTTCACCAAAAATGCATTGTTTTCGTATTTGAGCACGGACTCTAAAAATGAAACCATTACAATACAACATCACCAATAATCAACATCGTTTTTCTGATGACCCATGGCACCATATAACTGCATGCGAAGTTTCAACTTATTATAACTCAGGTAGGGGTATCTCGAAAACTAGAGGCTTTTTAAAAAAATATTGGCCGCTGCACTGACTAGTGGGAGTCATGAAAAACAAGAACCGGGAAACTATCCTGGGAATATCCTCCACGCCACACGTTGGCATACCCGGTTTGCCATTATCCAAGCTAAGTGGGACAGACAGAAAAGTTATTTATTAATGAAAAACGGGCCATAACTCATTAGCCGAATGAGTGAGCACAACCTCTTGTCATGTTCCTGAAAAAATATGCCAAAATGAAATACACGCAAGATGTCATAAAGATCCAACCATCCACATGTGTATTGATCACTGCGTGGGATCGCTTACCGGAAGTTGTTTTCACTGAGTCGAGAAAATCAGTTCGTCGTTAAAATTAAGGGCCTATATAAGAAATGAAATTTTGTTTATTTTGAATATTCTCACCTCTGATATTCCTTGAATTCAAATTAAATATACACAAAATGTACATCAAATTGAAGGTTGGGATGTATAGAACACGAAACACATGTGTAATTAACTCATAGAGTCGACTGTAGGCACCACTGGTTCCTGGAAGTCTGCTGCCGTATTCGCACCAGAACTGATAATTTAATAATATTTCACGAAAACAACTTGTTGCCAAATGTGCTTTACATATCCAAGAACAAAGCTAGGGGATAAAAAATTCTTCAAAACGCGGCATCAGAGCTATATTGGGGAAAATTCCAAAGCTTTGCTTTTGTTTACGTATGAGTGTACTTTCGACTTCCGGTCGACGTCATCGGACAGAAAAAGCATGTAAAAACAACGCCGTCTAAAATCAAATAATGAAAAGGATCGCCTCCATACAGTATACTGTTATTAGATAGAGATTGCACAGTTGCCATCTTCAATGCAATGTGTCATGATACCTGTTGAAATATCTTAGAATTACGATTTTGTTTTTCGATGGAAATTCTTGGTAACGAGTGATTTGCGCATGTCTGTCGAGCATGGAAACCATTTTCAATAAAAAATGCAGACAGTGTTGTCCTTTTCCAAAAAGGCAGTCCTATAGCTATATTCGAGAGTGTTTTGAATGCCTAGCTTTGTTCTTGGATAAACGAAGCACATTTGGCCACAAGTTGTTCTGATGAAATATTATTTTATTATCAGTTCTGGTGCGAATACGGTAGCAGACTTCCAGGAACCAGTGGTGCCTACAGTCGACTCTATGTGTTGATTACATATGTGTTCCGTGTTCTATACATCCCAACCTTCATTTTGATATATAATTTGTGTATATCTAATCTGAATTTAAGGAATATGAGAGGTGAGAATTTCAAAATAAACAAAATTCCATTACTAATATAGGCCCTTAAAACTCAGCAACATGTATGAAATGCATATCGGCATTTAAAATTTATGCTGTTTTGGAACCTAAATCAGATAAAATTGGATTTGTATGTCACCAGTGATACAGATTTTGTTCTAAATTAGCGCTTAAATATGTGCTACACATATTTTTTTTTTATCTTTATATGTCGACAACAAACACTCGATTTCGCAGTTTTTGCCTGACGGCGCGGGGGTGGAGTTACGGATACAAGGTAGAAATTTTTACATTTTCAATTTTTAGGACCCACCACCCCCGAAATGCAAATTTTTGCCAGTCACGTCTGGACACCCACCCCTCCCGCACAGTTTTTCCTCAAAGACAATTGGGGACCCATCCCCAATTTATAAAATCTGTTTAACGAAGTATTCAAATTACCTGAATCAAAAAAAAAATACATAAATAAATACTTTTCCCAAACAGGAAAGGTGCCGCAAACCAATTTGTCCGATATCCCAGCCCTGCTCTTGGGCATCCAAGGCATCCCTAGCCACAGATGGCCCCAAAACAATCTCTGCATATAAAGCCACAACGGGAATGCAGCATCAGACCCCCAGGTAACCACTGGAACCCGCCTCCACCAACTGAATTGCAGATATACACCCATTCATGTTCCAAGCAACACAACCTTTACCCCGATGTACAACATGCCTACGCTGTCCAGACACCAGTCGAATCCCACCACCAAGAAGCCCTGCCCAAAATATATTGTTCCCACCTGGATATCTTCAACTGTCCACAGGAAATAGTTGTTTTTAATTTCATTACTTTTCGGTTAAATGTTTAGTTTGTACAGCTGGTCTGAGAGAGACCTAATACTGAAGTTTTTTGACCCATGCCAGGGTGGCTTGTATGAGATGAATTGCCTCTTATTTATTTTTTTGTGTTAGTGTCACTAGAATCATATCTACCTTGAAATTATACACGTTTTCCACAATCAAGATTTTTATTCTATCAGTCTTTCCAATTATTCCATACATGGAAGCACACTAGACCAATGGTATGAGGCACCCTGAGGCTTACAGAAGAATCAAATAATAGGAGCTACAAAGCACGAATAAGAGGCAGACTGCCTTAGTAGAAATATAAAGGAGTGAAAATCATGACCAAATAGCTGGGAATCACTTTTTTGTTTTGCAAATTTTTGCCAGACCCAGAACAGGACCCACCCCTAATGAAGTGTAAAACATGGGGAAAAATTCTAACATGGAGCCCCCAACACATTATCAATGCTCTATTCTGTTCTAAGTTATGAATCTAAGCACTTGAATTCACTTTAGTTGTAATTACTTGTCTGTAAAATGATATTTGGCAAACAATTGCATGGCACCGGCAAAAACTGCACTTTGGGCCTTGGACCCACCCGGACCTTGTATCCTGGAATTTTTTTTAGAAAACCCCGGGTTGCAACTTTAAAGCTTTTGGGAATAAATATATAGGTTTTGTGAACTAAAATTACTGATCTGTTTGTCTTCAAGTTATGATCCATTGAGAATGTGCATAATGTCAGCACAAACAGAAAAGTAACTGGATGAAAACATAAATGATAAATATACTTACATCTAGTCTTAATAGTAGTTCTCCGTTTTAATTGCTGGACCCCCCCCCCCCCCCACCCCCACCCCCCGACTGACTGTGCATTCTGTACTCGAAATATACAAAGTGTAGGATCAGCTGGGGATTTTCTCTACATCCTGGGAGCATGTTTCATACGATGACAGGAATTTAATATATATTGTTCATAATTTGCCGCATTATCACAAAGGCAAAATGTACATGTATTTTTGTTACAAATCGAATTGCCCTGATAATTCTCTCTCATGTAGTTTTAGACATAAAGGTGAAATCAGCGACATTATATTAGCTTATTAGTTCTGTCCCGAAGAACAATAATTTTAGTTTACTCTGAATGAATGAATGAATGAATGAAAGGTTTTAGCGCGCCGAAGGCGCGCAGGGACGATGTGGATTTACAAATCCCTTGCGACCCGGTTAGCCTTATTTTATTTCACTTGGATCTTGGATCACACAGGCCTAGCTTTCCTATTGCCTCAAATGGGGTCTGAAGGGGTATGCACGCGGTTAGAATTCCCGGCAGTTTTGCATTGGAGTGATAGATTGTCAAAGACCAAACCCTCAACGCCATTAAGACTATTAGAGAGTGGGCTCTATTCGGTTCCAGCTTGGCGATGGTAGAGGTTTGAGTCCCACCATGGTGGCGAGCCAGAATATAATGTTGTGCGATAGCAATTTTAAGGGAAAAAGAAAAAAGAAACCAAACAGCAACGCCGGTTTGGTAGCGGCCCCGGTATATGACCATAGCGGTTACAAAAAAGGAATGGAGAAAGCTCCAACAGTTTAGTTTGAAAAAACCGGGAGTCATCCATCAAGCCTTCAGGGAGATAGGATGCCGTATGTGATTTTGAGGTATCTGGTTATCCTTCGGGAATTCCAAATGACCTCCGACACCCCCCCCCCCCCCCCTCCCACCCACAAAAAAAAAAAAAAAAAAAAAGCCCTTAAAAGGGCTGTTTGCTGGCAATATTGTTTCAATCCTTGCCTAGGTCTTGTTAGGTTTTCTGCACATCTTTGCTTGAGGATTGTTTCAATCCCTCATAGTTTGTCATTCAGTTTGGTCGTGTGTCTGATGAGATAGAGGAGGTAGAAAAGATAGAGAGCTGGAAATTAGAGCAATTCGGTTTTTAATTTACAACTTTTCCGTCCTTTTAGATGGGGAAGCCAGCATTTTTTTCCCCGAGATTTATATCTCAGGGAGGGGAGACCCGGCAGCAGGTGGAGATTTTCCTCGCTGTTTGCAACTCCCACTGGTAACAGAGGCAAGCTTTCGTGCGTATCGTGTCACCCGCAGCCAGTTCTAAATTTAAGTCACAGAATGCCTGGCTCACCCCATCACAATGATGTAATCTTTAACCCTTTCGATAGACATGCCCCAGATTATTTAGTTTTCCTATTGAGGACGCGATGCGCATTGAGTTCTATTATTAATTCGCTGTCTTGAAGTCTATTTAGAGTTTTGCTTTGAAGATCTTTTAAGCGCATTGCTATAGTGTCTATTTTTGCTATCTCGTGAAGTTGTTTTATCGATGTCCACGTGGGCTTGCGCAGAGCCACGCGCAAGGCATGATTTTGGACCCGTTGTAGTTTTTCAATGTTGGTTTTATTCAGGTCACTTGTTATTATGGCCCCATACTCTAGTACTGGGCGTATATATGATTTGTAAAGATTGAGGAGAATTTCTTTATTGGCTCCCCAATTTTTACCTCTAATCATTTTCAGGAATTGATGCGTTTAGTGGCTTTGACGGTGACTGAGTTTATGTGATTGTTTAGATTGAGACTGCTATCCAGGTTGAATCCCAGAAACTTTGCCTCATTACTAGCTTCAAGTTTATGATCGTAGAGCTTAAGCTCAATATTAGGGACAGGCTTTTTCCTTTGTTTTTTATAGAATGTGATTCTTTGTGTTTTCGTGGCATTTAGCTTGATGAACCACAGAGCGCACCAGTCTTGCAGGTCGCGGATGGTATCCTGCAGGCGGTTTTGTATTATGTTTCCAGACTTACTGGCCGTCCACATTCCTTTGTCGTCTGAGAATTGAGATAGTTCAACATGGTTCTTCCCTAGTTTGTCAATGTCATTCACATATATTATAAATAGAAGCGGGCTGAGGACCGAACCCTGTGGAGTGCCCGCTTCGAGTTTTACCTCGGCTGACACTTCGCGGTTGACCCTCACTTTGATTTTTCGATCAGATAAAAATGATGATATGATCCTTAGAATTTTGGTAGGTAGCCCCATTTTAGCTAGTTTGTATCTCATGCCATTGTGCCAGACAGAGTCAAACGCTTTTTCTATGTCGAGTAATAGCGCGGTTCCTATTTCATTTTGACTGAACGCCGTTTTCATATAATCTACCAGTCTATAAACATGCTCGATTCCCTCTCTTTGGCTCCTGTATGCCCTTTGCCACTTATTGAAAAAGCTGATCGATTCGAGATGGCTGCGGAGTCTAGTCGTGAGAATCCGTTCGAATTTTTTTTCCAATACAGCTAAGTAGGCTGATTGGGCGGTAATTAGCTGGGTTGCTCAAATCCTTGTCGGGTTTGGGTATCATGACTCCTGTAGCAACTTTCCAACATTTTGGGAAGTATCCACTAGAGAGACAGCAGTTTAGGAGGTTAGTGAGTCTACCGAAAAAAGATGTGGGACATTGTTTCAGGATTTTGTATGAGACCTCGTCCCCTCCTGGGGAAGAAGAAGACTTACAATTTTTAATTGTGTTAGCCACTTCTTCTTTGCTTATCGGTTCCGTGAGTTCATGGCCATCCCCGTCCTCGGGCGTTTGGCTGAAGTTGGCATCGTTAAACGTTGTCTTGTTGTCTTGAACAAGTTTACTCTGAAAGAGGATAATAACTTATAAACTGTGCTAATCACATGTGAATAGGTAACACAGTTCAGTGCTATGCCATTTTGAAAAGCTGTGAGTAACACCTCCAGACTGAACATGCTTTAATACGCTTAATAGCTGAACAATTAATGACAGCTATTGTTCAGCTATTGTTCTCCAAGAGGCTTGACCTGCAGAGCAAGTTGGCTTGGGTTTGACCAGAAAGTATATATATACGGCCATCCTCAACTAGCACTTTACTTCACGTAAATGCTTGTTAGAGTTTGGATAAAATAAATGCTGTCTGGAAGGTAACGCTCGCCTTTTTGTTCTACAGGTAAGTTTCACGTATAAATATTTAATATAGCACTTTATATTACAATTTAACTCTCTGATAATGTCTGTTTAAATTTCCTGTCCGGTGTGCTAAGTTAACCCTTGCACACCGGCTATGAAATTCAAACTGACTGTTCAAGAATATTAATTCGAAGTAAAGAGAGTTCAGAAGCTAGGAAGAGGCATTTACCTTTAGTCGTAAAATATTTCCCCACTGTATATTAATTAGATTGGACCAGTGAAATATTTAGAAAAATATATGCTTATTTTATTACCCATTTTGCCCCAGTGTTTAAACGTTCGTTCGTTAGTGGTGCAACTGGATGTTTGCTGAGTCAGCCCATATTCAGATTTTGTTCGCCAGTCAATATATAAAAATATATTGACTGACGGACAAAGTACTACTCCCCAGTTGGTGGATCGCACTCCTCATGTAAATATGTTTTTGAGCCAGTTGAATAAAATTTACTCCAGACTTATTTGTTACAATTATATTGAATTTATAAACCGCATTGCCTAGTATGCCCAATAATATTTTAATCTATTTCGCTGTGTATACCGGAGTTACCTCTGTTCAATCTGCCAACTCGGCTGGTTGAGTAGCGGTAACTTGAGGTATACCAAGGGGAAAAGAAGTTAGGTTCCAGAGATAAATATATTTGTCCAATGTTGGTCACAATTGAAGTTATTGAATTACGTTAACTATTTGAATGTTTTACTTCTCCAAAATAAGGTATTGAAGCGAATAATATATTATATGAAGCTATATACCACTTGTAACAATATTTCAATGTGTAATTTTTACTTCACGTAAATGCTTGTTAGAGTTTGGATAAAATAAATGCTGTCTGGAAGATAACGCTCGCCTTTTTGTTCTACAGGGTTCACATGTTGGCAATTATGTTCCTTTCCCGGTCACCTACTGCAGCGAGTTAAATTCCCCCTTCGCCCAGCAGATGTACTAAACGGCCTGAGGAAATTAGATGACTACGAGCGGGTCGTAACTGGTGGAGACCAAAATAAGAAGTAAATGCCAACTCCTGCAAATCAGAGGATAATCACAAGAGCATCAAGCAGACTTGACAAGAATTTATCAGAATCAGAAGACAATACATCAATTGCAGCAAACCCAGAAACTCACGGTATGACTACATTATCATTTAGTGATGTTCGTTCACTCCCTCGGTTCCAAGGGGAACAACACAGTGCTACCAAGTGGTTATGTGACTTTAATGCCATAGCAGCATTTAACAAGATAGACGATACTGAGAAATTACGAATTTTCCCTATTTTAATGACTGGGCCGGCAGCGGACTGGTATCATTGTTTGTCTGAAGCAGAAAAGAGTAGTTATACAAATTTGTTAAATGCTTTTGACAGGAGATACAAAATACCAAAACAATTAGAATGGTCCTCTTTTGCTGAAATTTTTAACTGGGTCCAAACGCGACAGGAATCTGCATTAGAGTTTATAACTGCAGTGCGTTGTCGGGGGGCAGATATTTCCCTTTCTGATGATCAAATCTTTTGTGCTATTATGAATGGTTTTTTACCCCATATACGTCAGTCAGTAGTGCAGCAATAACCTAAAACAGTACAAGATCTTGAGCTGGCCGCTAGAGTAGCAGAAACTGCCACATCTTGTGTTCCACCAAATGACAGTCAGAGTGCAGGGGTGTCAAATATAGCACCCCTGCACACTGAACAGTCACATGGGGCAAACAACATTAGTTTTGGTTCGGGGTTCCACCAGCAACCACAACATTACCCTCCAAGAAATAATCAGTATAAATATGATCAAGGCCATTATCCATCACAGAGTAGCACACACCAAAGGTCAAACACACAATCATACAGGCATCTACAAAACACTTACCAAGGTCGAAACACAAACAAACAAACTTTTCACAACCACCACCGACAAGCACAAACACACGCACCTGTAGAGTGTTATTACTGCAATGGTACAAACCATCCCAGCCACAAATGCCACTATAACCCCAAAAATTTGTTTTGCAATTTTTGTAAAAAAACAGGGCACATTTTTCGGGATTGTAGGCGCCGCAAGGCACAGGCTAACCAATAGGATATGTCGCCTACCAAGGGACCTGAAGGTTTTCCTTTGGACAGGCCTTCACTAAAGCAAAATAAACAAAAGCAAAAACCTTCACCCAAGCAACTGGACACATGCCTTCTATTGTCTACGCCTATAAATGGTAATTGTATTCATGCCACTATACACGATGTGCACAGCAAAATGCTCGTAGATACTGGTGCCACAATCTCTTGCATTTCATCTCATTATCTTCAAAAACTGCCGGGGAAATTCCACATTAAAGCCCCAGAGATCATCCAAGTAAAGGGAATGGCAGGGGATACCCACACAGTAAAAGGTACTGTAATTCTGCCCCTCAAAGTTGGAAGTCATATTTATCATCAGAAATTTCATATTTTTAGTAGATTACATTATCAAGTCATTTTAGGCATTGATTTTCTAGAGCATTATAAATGTAATATTGATATGTCACTAAGACTTTTAACTTTAGAAAATGGTAATAATTCTGTTAATTTGGTGCAAACATCACAAATATTAGGACTGGCAAGATCAAAACAATCTTTTACAATACAACCTCACTCTCAAGCCATTATTCCTGTAACTTTATCTCGAATTCAAAATAATGTCCCGGCCTTATTAGAACCAGTTGCAAACTTACATTCAGAGTCCCACTTAATTGGTGCCAAAATCATTGTTACTGTCGATAATTCCAAAGCTTTTTTCAGAGTTATAAATCCAAATGACACTAGTATAAAAGTTGATAAATCACAGGTTTTAGGAAAGTTAAGCCATGTAGATATCAATTCAATTCAGAAAATTCAGGAAGCACCCAATAAATCTGACTCTGAAACAGTAGATCCAAATTTTATAAATAAATTTAATTATGAAGACAAAGCTACAAATTTAGGAGTTAGTTTGGGAAAATCAGCATTAACTGTACCAGAAAAAGTGAAATTAGTACAGCTTCTGTATAAGAACAAAAGTGTTTTTTCACAAGATTTATCTGAGTTGGGAAAAACTTGTGAATATTACCACTATATTGATACAGGGGATGCACCTCCTCAGAGGCAAAGGCCATACAGAACATCCCCCAAAATAAAAGATGAAATAGAAAATCAAGTTGGGGATATGTTACACCATGATATTATTGAACCATCAGATTCAATTTGGAACAGCCCCGTAGTCTTGGTAAAAAAGGGTGATGGCACATATAGGTTTGCAGTGGACTACAGGAAACTTAATGCAGTTACTAAGCCCATTAACTTTCCACTGCCGAGACTTGATGACGTCTTCGACTGTATTGGAGACTCAAAAGCTCAAGTATTTTCGTTTCTCGACCTTACTTCAGGTTTCTGGCAAATACCGCTACATGAAGAGACAAAACATAAGACCACATTTGTTACATCCCAGGGCTCTTACCAATTCAAATGCCTCACTTTTGGCCTCACGAATGCACCAATGTCGTTCCAAATGTTAATGACAAAAATTTTGAAAGGGTTAAACTGGAAATTTGTATTGGTATATATAGACGATATCATTCTATTTAGTAAAACTTTTGAAGAACATCTCAACCATTTACAACAGGTCTTTGATCGATTAAAAAATGCAGATTTGACTTTGAAACCTTCTAAATGCCAATTTATAGTACCGAAAGTTAAATATGTTGGTCATATAATTTCAAAAAAGGGTGTAGAGGTTAACCCTGAAACCGTAGAACGTGTTACAAATTATCCAGTTCCGAAAAACCAAAAACAGGTGAGAAGTTTTCTTGGATTATGTAACTATTACCGAAGGTATGTAAATGGTTATTCCACAATAACAAGTCCATTAAACCAACTATTAAAAAAAGATATAAAATTCCAATGGACTGAAAAATGTGACATGGCTTTTCAAAAACTTAAGGATGCATTGACTTCGGCGCCCATTTTAGTTCTCCCAGATTTGCATAGAAATTTTGTATTGTATACAGATGCTTCAGACACAGCTATTGGCTATGTACTAGACCAAATTGATAGCAATGGAGCAGAAAGGGTGATTGCTTATGGTGGACGATCATTACGAAATGCTGAATATAAATGGTGTGTTACACATAGAGAATGTTTAGCACTGGTTGAAGCTGTCAAAGAAGACCATCCTTACCTAGCAAACAATTATTTTGATGTCTACTCAGATCACATATCTTTAAAATGGCTGAAGCAACACAAAGATGCAACTAACAAATTAGGAAGATGGACATTAACCCTTCAGCAATACCAGTTTACAATACATTACAAACCAGGGTCCAAACATCTCAATGCTGATTGCTTATCGAGACGTCCATATGAAACAAACCCTTCCGAATGCAACAATGTTACGCCAATAGAGCAGCCAGAAAGTGGTATTGACAATTGGGTACAAGTTGATTTTATATATGAAGATACACCTGATGAGACTCAGCAAAACAAAAAAATTAATTTGGTCACGGTAATATCGAGTCAGCAAGAGAATGAGCAATCCATTCAGGTAGATAGGCAACCTGAAATTGAGGCAACCAATCCCAATCAGCTTTCACAATTGCAATGGGAATGTAAAGATTTGAAACCGTATATGGATTATCTTGTCAACAAAACAGTCCCAGTGGATGAGAAAATGGCATGAACTCTGGTAGCGGAAGCTAATCAATATGTTGTCATCAACAATATCTTGTACCATCTGCACAGTCCAAGAACTAAGAAGAAAAAGATAATTGAGAGTTTAACAAAACAGCTTGCAGTTCCAAAGATCCTTCAAAAAGACATACTGATCTCATATCATGACTGTGTCCTGGGTGGTGGACATTTAGGTTTTGAGAAAACATATGCTGGGATTCGGAGTAAATATTACTGGCCTCACATGTACGAATTTGTGCACTCCTATGTGAAAGCATGTAAAACATGTCAAGAGTCCAAGCGAGTCATCCATGCTCATAAGGCTCCACTGTCACCAATGCCTATTGCTGACACATTTTCACGCTGGCACATGGATATATTGGGTCCATTATCTGAGTCTACAGATGGATATAAATATATATTACTTGTGGTTGATAGTATGTCTCGCTGGCCAGAAGGATTTCCTTTGAAAACACAAACAGCAAAGGAGGTAGCAAATGTTTTATACTCAGAGATTTTCAGTCGATATGGAGCACCACACACTCTTGTGTCTGATCGAGGAAGTAATTTTATGTCCAGCACAGTTTCAGCACTCTCAGAAATGTTCCAGATAACAAGACATAAAACTAGTTCCTACCATCCTCAAACAAATTCAACATGCGAAAGACTGAATTCCACTCTCGCTCAATCCATGAGAGCATATTGCAGTGAAAAGCAGGAAAAATGGCCAGAAATACTACCAGCAGTTCTTATGGCATTCCGAAGAGCGCCATCAAATGCAACACAGTATCCTCCATACCAATTAGTGTTTGGTAGAGAAATGCAACTTCCTATTGACACCAGTCTACTTCCTAAAGAATCTATTTGAAAACAAGGAAAAAAATACATTGATCAGCTTGTTTCTAATCTGAAGATCACAGAGAAAATAGCCAAAGAAAATGTAGAAAAGTGTCAAGAGAAACAAAAAGCTCAATATGATAAAACAGCAGTTATCCCAAAATACAAGACAGGAGACCAGGTACTGTTGAAAAACCATAAAGTGAAAAAGGGCCAAAGTAAAAAGTTGACTAAGCTATGGAATGGACCATATTTTATTTCAAAAGAATGCCCAAATTATACTTATGAACTGTGCCACGGAGCAACTGATACCAAGCTCAAGTCACGAGTTAATGCAAATCAGCTGAAGCCATTCTGTGAGAGACCATCTAGTCCTGTACAAGATGAAGATGACACAAATAAAACATTGGATACTCCAGACCCACCATCAGCCATAGTGGACAATCCCGTGTCACAAAATACAAGTAATGATACTTCTCAGCCATCACAGAGCTCTGACAAGTTGTATGACTTTGACAAAATAATTGGAGTGAAGAAGATTATGGGAAAGAAGCATTACCGTATAAAATGGAAGGATTACGGAAACAGTAGTTGGGAACCGATAGACAATGTCCCTCAGGAGGCAATCCGAAATTATCATGTCACCAAAACAGCCACAGGAAAATGTCGAAAACGAAAACAACATAAATATTTCACTTCAAATAACTAAACTTAATTTGTTTTTATAATAATATGCAAAGCATTATTAACACAAATATATAACTAAGAAATAACCAAACAAATTAATAAATAAGTTAGTTAGTAAATAAATAAATAAATAAATAAATTAAAATAATAGTTCAATAACAATAAATAACAAACAGATAACATAATAAATAATAAAATAATTTTAAATGAGTCAATAATTAATTTTGAAGGAGTAAATATTGCAAAAGTAATTTCTCAAATAAATAAAAAAAAATAAATAAATAAATATTTTCTCCATGTATTGGTTTTGGGCTGGTAAAATAATGACTTTTGTTCATAGTTTTAGTTGCTTCCTATTCATTTCAATAGTTTGACTTCCATCCCATCTCGGTCCAGGACCACATATAGCATCCATTTTTCTGTCTTTCTTCTCTCTCACTCATGCTCGTAGATATAATTGCCTGAATTTAAAATTCCACTACAGCTTAGGCTGTGTATATATTAGTGCTAGAAGACAAGGCCAGTCTTCCTTATAAGTTCTTGCAACTATATCTGCAATATACTTACTCTTTCCTTTACTTTCTTGTAGGAATTATGGATGTCAAATATGTACTAACAATTCTACTACTCTGTGGTATACAATCGAGTTTTGGATCACAAGCAAAGCAACGTCTAAACTATGGAGTGGTCTTCCAGCAAGAGAAATTATTATTCTCAACTGCTCACTATTGGACTCATACATTCAAACTGAGATTACCTGATGTGCATGAGATAAAATATACAAATTTTCACTGTGAGGAAAAATGTAGGAATATTCCAAAGACAGCAGAGACACTCATGGAAATGCATAGCAGCACGGTAGATAAAATAGAAGGAACTTTGCAAAATATTTACACTATCTTGCTTCATCACAAGTTACGCACTTCAGTTAGTAGACGCAGACGGTCTTTGTTACCATTTATCGGCAGCATAGCTAAAAGTCTTTTTGGGACTGCTACTGAATCTGACATGAAAGACTTGTCAGCACGAGTGGCAGCAGTTTAAAATCAAAATGTTAAAATTTCAAAATTTTTTAGTCATGAACTTAAAGCACTTAATTCCTATATCGAATCAACAGATAATCGAATTTCGAATTCTCTTAAAGCTATAACTAACAATTTTCATGCCATAAAAGGAGTTTATCAAACATTAGATAAATCAATAAACCGGTTAGAAACTCTAGAAGACCACCTTTCTGAAATTTTATTAAAACAAACAAATGAAGCGTTTTCTCTGCAACTAAGATTTGAAGAACTTTATATGGGAATTATCTCTTTATTGCAAGGAAAGCTCTCTCCAGTAATCTTACCACCCTCAATGCTAGAAGTTATTATTAAGAATGTTTCAAGCACACTGCGTGCGCACAATTCACCATTTCACTTACAATTTTATGATACTGCTTCTTATTATACTGTTGTAAAATATTCTTTATTAAGACATAATCAGGATATTTACATCAGTTTAAACATGCCAATATCAACTATACACTTTCCCTTTAAGATGTTTAATATTCTAAGTTATCCAGTTCCACTAAATTCTTCATCAGCACATGCTACTCAAATTCTGAACCTTCCTAATTATTTGGCGGTTAGTAAAGGTGAGAAATACTATATAGAAATTAACCCTTCTGATCTTATTAATTGCCAAACTTATAACAATAATTATTATTGTCAATTCCATCCAATTCTTCGATCCTTCAAGTCACCAACATGTGCCGTAGCTCTTTACACAGCCAACACTACACAAATCAACAACACATGCGATTTTCGTTTTAGGCAAAATATAATTATGCCAACTGTTCAGCAATTGTCACATGGGCAATTTCTAATATCAAACGTGTCTAACATCATACTTTCTTGTCCAACATATAAAAAAACACTGCCAGGGTGCTCATTTTGTATAATTGAGTTACCGTGTCATTGTTCAGTGGCAGCACAAAATATGCAGATACCAGCTAGATGGAATAGGAGTGGTCAAAAATCGAACACTACATCCCTACTTTATCCTGTCAATTTAGCAATACCAAAGCAGTTCTTTCAAGGTGGTTATTTACCAAATATTCGTGCAGACTCAATATTCAGCAAACCACCTGCAGTAGATATCCCTCCATTTCAAATTTACAAGCATAATCTTACACAGATTATAGCCAATGACCATCAAGCTCATTTAAATTTAAAGACAATGGTAAAAGCAACAAAAAAGAATGAAGTCATATTCCAATCTTTGGCAGAACCTATCTTAGATGGTAAATTGTTTTTGAATGATGAAACAGATTCAAAATCCTTGTTATTAATAGCTTCAATCTCTTTAAGTTGCTGCTGCCTTGTCGGTTTTCTGTATATGTGGTATCGGTTGAGAACCTTAACTAAAGCATTAGCATTAGCGTCAGTTATACATGGCTCAAAAGCAATGACCATACCGCCATTTCATTACGCTTTAGCAGACACAGATAGCACTACCACTGCACCAACATCAGAAATTTCATTTTACGACACACATATTTACATGTCTACCTTCGTAAATTCTTTATTAATTATTCTAGCGCTATGTGCATTCATTTCCTTTCTACGAACTAAGAAATGCAACTCCCTCATTCTCGAAATCACTAATGGGAAAACATCAGTTATGGTTCCTGTGATGGATCTCCCTTGTTGCATGAAATATTGTGTATTCCATGCAACAAATTACATTCAGGATATTAGTATCAAAATGATCCACTGGCCAACACTTAAAATTCAATGGGATGATTTTTATGTAACTTCGGTCTTTTCTCACGTCCATATTTTCCCCAAGTCCCAAGTTTACATAACGCCACTGCAGGCTCTAAAGGTCAAAGATATCATCGCTAGTGAGTTTTCTATTTTTCTTTGGGTAAATTACTCTAATTATTTAATGCCCATTGAGGTTTATTTGACCCACCCAAATAGCACAGACCCAACAGCTCCTAGGTTACAAAATAAGATGAAGTAGTCCATTTGAATCTTTATTCAATTGATCAAAATGTTGGCACTTTGTATCCTCGTCAAAAACGCTAATGTCATTTTATTGTACAAAAAGAATAAGCATGCTTCGTAAGCCATTGTGTTCACATGAATGTATAATCATAACGAAACGTCATATTGTGTTAGAGACTTTGCACAGATAGCGAATTAATGATTGAATGTGTATATGTTCTTCATTTGAATGCCGGGAGGCATTCGTTTTAGAGGGTGGGGGTGGTATCACAAAGGCAAAATGTACATGTATTTTTGTTACAAATCGAATTGCCCTGAAAGCACTTTGTGATAATTCTCTCTCATGTAGTTTTAGACATAAAGGGGAAATCAGCGACATTATATTAGCTTATTAGTTCTGTCCTGAAGAACAATAATTTTAGTTTACTCTGAAAGAGGATAATAACTTATAAACTGTGCTAATCACATGTGAATAGGTAACACAGTTCAGTGCTATGCCATTTTGAAAAGCTGTGAGTAACACCTCCAGACTGAACATGCTTTAATACGCTTAATAGCTGAACAATTAATGACAGCTATTGTTCAGCTATTGTTCTCCAAGAGGCTTGACCTGCAGAGCAAGTTGGCTTGGGTTTGACCAGAAAGTATATATACAGCCATCCTCAACTAGCACTTTACTTCACGTAAATGCTTGTTAGAGTTTGGATAAAATAAATGCTGTCTGGAAGATAACGCTCGCCTTTTTGTTCTACAGGTAAGTTTCACGTATAAATATTTAATATAGCACTTTATATTACCATTTAACTCTCTGATAATGTCTGTTTGAATTTCCTGTCCAGTGTGCTAAGTTAACCCTTGCACACCGGCTATGAAGTTCAAACTGACTGTTCAAGAATATTAATTCGAAGTAAAGAGAGTTCAGAAGCTAGGAAGAGGCATTTACCTTTAGTCGTAAAATATTTCCCCACTGTATATTAATTAGATTGTCCCAGTGAAATATTTAGAAAAATACATGCTTATTTTATTACCCATTTTGCCCCAGTGTTTAAACGTTCGTTCGTTAGTGGTGCAACTGGCTGTTTGCTGAGTCAGCCCATATTCAGACTTTGTTCGCCAGTCAATATATGAAAATATATTGACTGACGGACAAAGTACTACTCCCCAGTTGGTGGATCGCACTCCTCATGTAAATATGTTTTTGAGCCAGTTGAATAAAATTTACTCCAGGCTTATTTGTTACAATTATATTGAATTTATAAACCGCATTGCCAAGTATGCCCAATATTATTTTAATCTATTTCGCTGTGTATACCGGAGTTACCTCTGTTCAATCTGCCAACTCGGCTGGTTGAGTAGCGGTAACTTGAGGTATACCCAGGGGAAAAGAAGTTAGGTTCCAGAGATAAATATATTTGTCCAATGTTGGTCACAATTGAGGTTATTGAATTACGTTAACTATTTGAATGTTTTACTTCTCCAAAATAAGGTATTGAAGCGAATAATATATTATATGAAGCTATATACCACTTGTAACAATATTTCAATGTATAATTTTTACTTCACGTAAATGCTTGTTAGAGTTTGGATAAAATAAATGCTGTCTGGAAGATAACGCTCGCCTTTTTGTTCTACAGGGTTCACATGTTGGCAATTATGTTCCTTTCCCGGTCACCTACTGCAGCGAGTTAAATTCCCCCTTCGCCCAGCAGATGTACTAAACGGCCTGAGGAAATTAGATGACTACGAGCGGGTCATAGCATACTATTATCCGGGGTTGGTTGAAAATGCTCTCTACCCACGGAGTAGAAACATACCGCCATCCATGGATAGTGGCACCGGATATGGAAGGCTGCTCAGTTCCTTGACTGGGGCAGATATAGGTTCAGTTTCGAAATGTTGGTTCGTGGGTATATGTGTTTATGAAGCATACACACCATGCCACGAAAGAATGAAACTTAATCACTGGTCGAATCACATTTACATTCTGTGTGGCCCCACTGGCAACGGGAAATGTCCTACGAGTGAATTAGTTCGGAAGGATATCTACCAGCATCGTATGCCCAGTCAGTTCACCGGGATTGCCTATTTAAAAGTTGGGCATCTTTTGCCTTCTGGTGTCCTTTACATCGTTCATATTACGGGTTGAGCGACTTTCAAACAACGACTCAGATAGATAAATGCCTCACACTCTTACTGGGAATGTCATGGACACCAGTGGCGACTATCGTGAGTACGGAACATCAGCCCATGAAACACTTCCAGGGACGTCCCTTCAACCACAATAATGTAAACTGCGATGTACACAGTATGAGATAGGGTGCAAGTCTCGTCATATTCATGGTGACCTGTTTCTGATATTAGAGTATGTAGTGTCTTATCCCTTACAAACCTCCGAACATTTCATTGGGTTTAAAAATGTGAGCTCAACATTGTAACGCAAAAGTCATGCATGCATGCACCACACAGTTGCAACCTGTTCATATCATGCCCGGCTGACAAACAAAACGATCTCCTCTTTGTTTATTCATTGCAGGTATTATTAATTAAATGATCAGATGGACGCTTCCCGTTGAACAAGCAAAATTGCATCATTTATTATTCATCACAGATGCGGGGTTAGTACAGTAAAACGTTTGTTGATAATGTTGATAAGAAGGATTCGATACACAGTTTTTAGTATACGCTTATGGTATATGCGCTGTCAGTTTAATGTACATTGGGTTCGAACTTCGCTCTCGCCCAATATAGATTTAACTGACACCGTTTACACCATTTTAGTTCACAAACAAACAGTGTTACTATTAATATGGTGTGTATGATTCATATCTCAAACGTTCAGTTTTCATTTGCTAAAATCAACATAACTGCATTTAACCCTTCCCTTGGCTTGATGTAGTACGTTCACTCTCACGTTCCAGTGAGGGGTTGTATGCTGTGTTGTTGTTTTTTTTTTGTTTTTTTTTTGGGGGGGGGGGGGGAATTGAAAATGCTCAGTTATTCAAGAATTTATTGTGCAAGTGTCGTCTTCTTCCAGCGATAGGTGAAGAGTTGATGGATAAACCGGATTCTAAATCAATTGAAATTAGTTAAATATTTTATATTCTAGAGGAGATGCTTCTTAGAAGTAAATTCTACTTCTCGCATCTCCTTTCAACATAAACAGCTACTAGTATAATTGTCACTTATCATTCCTTTGAATAAGTTTAGACTTTTCGTTACTGAACTTGTTATGATTATATCTTTGTTTTTTTGTAATTAGTAATAATAATAACACTTTGGCCAGCCGCTGATTTGTCGCGGTTCTCGGATGAGAAGGCCGTGGTTACCCCTGTACTCCCAACTGCCTCCCTATTCCCACCCTTCTCCTCTCCTCCCAACACTCGGAGACGAACTGCTTGATGATATCCCTTGTCCCATTCTTCCCAATCTCTCCGATTAGCATATTAACCCTCTCCTTTGAGTCTCCCCATAACCACATGTCCTTCATTCTCCCATCCCACTTCCCCATTATACTCCCAGTGAATCTCATTCTTTTAGGCTGATACTTTGGTCATTCTAGAAGAAAGTGTTCCAGGGTCTCCACCATGTCCAAGTTACACATCTGGCACTCCCTTTCACCGTCTTTCCCAATTTTTCCTCTCAGCTCCAGGGATCGCGACCTCAGCTTGAACAACAGTGACCCCCCAAAGGTGCCATCAAGGTACTCTTCAAAACCTGGCTTCTCTTTATCACGCAGACCACCCAAAGACCTCTTTGATTTGACCCCCTCTCGCCAATTACGGTCCTCCATGACCCTTTCTCTGACGATTTTTTTACCTTGGTTTGCCCCAACGTCCAGGTCCGAGATCTCCAATGAGTAGTTCTCTACTAGCTCCCTCACTTGGACCATCCACTCCGTCTTGATATTTGAGTTGAAAATTCTCAGGAACATTGCTTTACACCATCGGCTGTCGGGGAGATTTACCAAATAATTAAGATAACCGAGCTTCAACAGTAACATGACTATGTTGAATAAACCATTGAACTGAACTGAACAACACTATATTTGTCTCGAAAACAAACAAACGTTTAATACTGGTAAAAAAGACCGCCTGCCCGTCCCACTCCACACCCAAGCGCATGCTAAAATATTTACAAGACGCAATATTTTCAAAACAAAAGACATTTTAGAAATCACTTCTGTAATGCTGCTATTTTGTTTATGTCTTCCATGCATTGCGGCAGTAAAGATAATAACAAAATAGGGAAACGTGCCTTATAAATGGGTTTGTAGATTTATACCCGCCCTACCCCAGTTCCAACTATTTTGAACGTCCAAACGAATTTCCATGCGCTTGTGCATAGTGACGCTAACATATCGAAACTGGGAATAGTTTACCCATTTTTGTTCAACACATTTTGAATCTAGTCCTTCAAAATGTGTTCCGCCGGTCGGTGTAAGATTTGACCATTTGTTTACAAATATTTTGACCGGTTGTCACACCTATCCCGTATCCGTAATTTTCCAGACAATTGTTTGTTACAAAATAGCGATATGGCCATGGAATTGGAAATTTCCTGATGTTACTTTAGATCATTCACTGACGAGTTGGATTTTGAGGCCTTGGGTTCACAGCAATTGACATACGAGTAGTAGTTGACTGTCAACAAAGAAGGAAAAGAATAATGTTCACCTTAGAGAAACAATATTTGGCTGGAGGAGGGCATGTCTCGAGAGTAAATATGTAACCAAACCCAGTCGTTGACTGAACGTTACCAGTGAGCAGTGTTAAAATATAATTAAGATTTTGTCATTGATTCAGTTTCATATTCTATCGCATAGAACCACGATGCATACGCACACATATGTCCTCGTGCGAATTCCTCGACAGCTTCATTCCCATGCATCCTTTACCCAGAGAATCACAAGGTCATCTTAGCCTCTGCATGTCAGACAAGGGAAGAAGCGAAGAATCTTGGCCCCCTCAACACCTCTCCGTCGCCATCGTTCGGAAGCTTCCTTCAGAATTGAAAGTATCCGACAACTAATTGTCTGACCTACCCCTCACATAACGACACACTCCCTCGCACACAGGTACACACACAAACACAAACAGATTGGAAGTACAAACACCGAGTCATCTTCAGAGTCTTTTTTCATATTTCATACACGAGTCTTGAACATATTTTTGCCATATAGAGAATGGAGAGGAGGACAGTCAGTGAACAAGGCATATCCGCGTTAAATCAGTAAAAACGAGAGTTCCGTGACAAATGGAATTAAAAATATATATATAAAAACAAAGAAAAAAGATAAGCACCCCCCCCCCCCCCCCCCCCCCCCCCCAGATATAATGAATGGTAACATGTCATCGTTCATTAAGAGTCTGTTGCTGGGTATATGTATGATTATATTGATAATCCGACAAATGGTTGTGAACGTGTATGATTGAATGTGTCCCACAAACAGCTCCGGGAATCGCGTGCTTAATGCAATCCAAGAATTTTCCAAAATACAGTTTGTGCATGACTCAAAATTAGGGTATTTATAGTGCTATTTTTCAATGTTCAATCACTATCTGTCAGCATGACGTGAAGAAGGGTGACATATACACAAAAATGACACATTATTGGACAATATTGGTATGCATTCCACTGGTATGTCCTTTAAAGCAATCGGTCGTCAACTCGACATCCATCACACAGTCATCAGTCGTTTGGTGAGAAAACATATGCAAACCAATGAGGTTATGGACCCCCTGTACCATCACAATGTGAAAACAGGGCACCTCTTAGGCTGGTGAGACGACAACCATTCACCTCAGGTACTGTTCGCAAGAGTCTGTGGCTACCAAATTAACGAATCTGCACGAGAACGGTCAGGAACGGCCCTTCTGGGCCTCAACAGGTCATCTACTAAGAAATTGTCACCAAGGAATCTGTTTGGCTTGATGTTTAGTATTTTTCATTCAGAACATCGCATTAACTACCATGTCTTAGTCTACCACGAGTCCTGATGATGATCTGTTGTTATCCGAGAACATAGAGGATACAGCAGATATTGAACAATAACACTGGCTTTTGTTCTCCAGAGGTTACAAATGACATATTTATCCATTTATAGCCAAATAATGTTGCCTTGTTGATTCTCCAGCTTCATACGAAAACGGATATCGTATTGAGCTCAAGCGGTTATTTTTTTTTGGTTCATCAATGCTGTCACTGAAATGATGAAGACTATGATTTTTGTGTGTTTGTATTGCCTGAATATGTTCTTTCAAGATAGCATTTAGTTTTTGGAGCTTACTTTGCAAGTACTTTACTGATATCAAGCCATACATTTACCATCGTAAAATATCCAGGGAGTGTTTAACTTTATAACTTTGTGTATATATAATTGATACCAAATGAGTCGGTATCTTCCAATCGAAAAACGTGCTTAAGAGTGCGGTAACTGTACCAGCGCTATTCTCTTTATTTAAACTAGTCAGACATTTTGTTGGATTGTTTTGACTAGCCTGAATGTGATTCGATCATTGGGCCAAATCTTGAACCTGGCAATGGATCTTGAATATGCGGCAATAATTCCGAGTCATTTCTGACGTTACTGTTCACAAAACTCGATAAGATATCTGGCTACTTGGAACAAGAGGAAACGCGTGCACCGCGCCGGTACTCCCGTCAAGATAGCTTTCTGCGATGGGTGCCATCGAAGCAAAAGTTTTAGAATTTTATCAGTGGGGATCACTGATAAACAATTGGGTTAACTTCAGCAAAAATAGTCAGGCGAGGCTGGAATTCGAAATCTTTTCCCTTCATTGTCCTATGAGCTCAGAAACCCAAAATAATTGGAATCGGTTCGTTATTAGTTAGAAAACGTTAAAAAATTAAAGTAAATTGGGCTAACTTTGCAAAATAGGTCGGGTGGGGCTGGTATGCAAACTCATTTGATATTGTTGTCCTGTGAGGTCACGCACCACATATAACTTGAATTGGTTGGTAATCATTGGAGAAAAAAAAATCCGGACAACCTTGCAAAATATGCCGATTTGAATAAAAATAATAGTCGAAGGGGCATAATTTCCGAAAAAAGCTGGGTAGACGAAGCTGATATGCGAACTCGTTTCACTTAACCCTCTGCACTCTGATGTCAACATGACAAAGTTTTCAAAAAGTAAATATTTCCCATAATGCAGTTTGGTATTTAACCAGGAATCCTTGTTTGACAGAGTTCAGTGAGCTCTGTCAAGCAAGATATAATTGGTTAAATTCATAGTTGAAGAAGAGATAAACAGAGTTATTGGAGAAAATTCTGTTGCACTACCAGAGTGCTAGGGGTTAAACATCTAGTGAGCGCACATACCGAAATTATTTGAAATCCGGTGGTAACTGTTGAAATTAAACCTCGCACAACTTTTAGTCATATGCTGACTTACCGGTACTTGAAAAATTCTAAATCGAAGGGTACATAACTCCTGAAAAACTGGTGGGCAAAGCAGGTATGCAAACTTGTTTCACTTCAACATCCCCCGGGCAATGTTTGGTCATATGCATGCTGTCGAAAAGTGCATAACTCTTGAAAAAAATTGGGGTGGGGTGGGGGTGGGTGCGAAGCTGACATGCAAACTTGTTTCACTTAAACATCCTGAGAGCCACATACCAAATATACTCTTGAAATCCGCTGGCAATTGTTGAAATTAAGCCCAGGACAACTTTTGGCTACATGCCGACTTATTTGAAAAATTCGAAGTCTAAGGGGCATAACTTCTGGGGAACTGGATGGGCGAAGTTAATATGCGAATTTATTTCACTTTAATATCTCATGAGCCCACATACCAAAACACAACATATTTGAAGTCCATTGGAAATTGTTGAAATTAACTCCCGGACAATTTTTGACAAGTTAGTTGCAGTAACGTAATCTGATTAGATGATTCAGAGCTTTTGATACGATCAATCATATCCTACTGAATAAATTGGGAAAATACGGCATCAGGGGACTTTGTAATGATTGGTTCAAGAGCTATCTCTCGATTAGGACTCACTATGTGAGCTTTAAGGAAAATAGCGCTGAAAAGGCCCAACTAACCTACGGAGTGCCACAAGGCTCGATTTTAGGACCCATTTCGTTCCTCCTATATGTGAACGATCTCCACCGCTCCACACTGCTAAATCATCTATCCTCCGTCGACGACACCACTGCATTTGCCTCCGATAAAGACAT
Source organism: Pictodentalium vernedei (assembly GCA_031216915.1). Classification (NCBI taxonomy): domain Eukaryota; kingdom Metazoa; phylum Mollusca; class Scaphopoda; order Dentaliida; family Dentaliidae; genus Pictodentalium; species Pictodentalium vernedei. The sequence goes on along the minus strand of CM062296.1, from coordinate 275,049,561 downwards.
TGATATTCTGATCAATTATGCAAACTAAATAAAAGATGTGAATGGTGTTCTGCTAACGACCTAATATATTTTAATAAAACCAACGAAAAAGATTACTCCTGTGAACCAGGACATCGTCATCAACGGCCAAAAAGTAAATAGGGTGGGTCAGAATGCATTTGAAACGTCTCTAAAAATTTTAAGGAATCACAATGGATGAACATCTATCCTATAAGTACCATGTTGCACAAATATGCACAAAAATTGCACGCGCTAACTTTGTCCTAAGTAGAGTGAAGGAATTACTACCCATGAACCAATGATAACTCTATATTATGCCCTTATTCATAGCCATATTGCTTATGGAATACACATTTGGGGCAACTCTAAATTAGTTAGGAAAGTATCTCTCTTACAGAAGCCTTCTCTACGCATTATAAACAATAAACGTTTTAATGCTCATACCGACCCCCTTTATTTATTTTAGAGGACTTACATAAGCTGCAGTCATTGCTATTTGTATTCGACTGGCATAACAATAAACTACCCATCTCCTTCAATACGTTTATTTTCACCTCTACGAATAGACCGCGAACTACAAGACAAACAGGCTCGAAATTGTGCGCACTGGAACAAAATCCTTAGACCTATACCCAGTGTTTGCATACCCAAAACTATGAAGTGATCTGGATCATAACTTACGCATAATTACTAACAGATCACTCATCAAGAAGAAGCTATTAGTCATATTTATGGCAGCTTACCAGTATAATGTTCATTGCAACAATCCTTACTGCATGGACTGCTGCCAGTAGCATTTCCACTGGGCCCTCTATTACTATGATGGCATACATCAGCCTGAACTTGGGAGGGAGACAGACTTATCCACACGACAGCCATCAAATCCTAAACTCAATCAAACTTTAAACTCGATCAAGTCCTGTTCAAATTAATTCGTAAAGTTTTGGTCTGTTTATGGAGCTTAGCATATGCTATACTAAATTTCCAAGTTGGACCTGTTGCCCTTCTTCTGGTGGAGCAGAGTAACAGCTCCGCGAGAAGAGAATGGAAAGCTAATCATTTACCATACTACCTTCGAACGGTGGTAAATTATTACACACAATTGCAAGCCCGGTGGAATGTGGCAATGATATAAATTGTGGATAATGGGAAGACAGCCAATCTGGTTATGTTATACCCCACAGTAACTAATTTAGAGTTGCCCCAAATGTGTATTCCATAAGCAATATGGCTATGAATAAGGGCATAATATAGAGTTATCATTGGTTCATGAGTAGTAATTCCTTCACCCTACTTAGGACAAAGTTAGCGCGCGCAATATTTGTGCATATTTGTGCAACATGGTACACATGTATACTGTGAAATAAATAATCAGTCAATCAATACTGATTCAGATAAACAAAACATGACTCATGGTGTTAGGAACAAGAATATGAGTACCCGGAATAGGGTTAGAACTAGTCAGAACAGACCAGGAAAGCTAAATATAGTAACAATAAGCCAAGGCTGTTCCAACTGACAGGCGCTTCTATTCTACTGGGGTATAGTACTGGACAAACGAATAGGATCGGATAGGCAGAAACAACATATCTTATAGATACACACGCACGTACCCTCCGAACATACCCCTGTCACATTGAAAGCCTTTCGGGCTTTTTGTAACCAAACGCCACCAAAGATGGTGATCTAGATCGGTAGAAACCGAGGATTCCTGAGGGATGTGGAAAATTGCCGAGTTGTTTGTGGTAATTAGACGTACTCTCATTCAACCGAACACACGCACGTCCTATTAGATGTTTTTGGCCATAGAGCAACCATATGCCCTTATAGAAACGAAAATTGCTGCCGCCAGTATACAAAATGGATGATCGCCACAAGAGTCACCCTGATGGTAACACGTGTCAACATAACAACATTTATACTCACTGCGCATGAGCACCGACACCAGATATCACTATGGTAATGACGCCACTACATAGCCGCTCAAGCGTGCTACCATGACAATCCAACATGACCTAACTGGGTCACATTCCTCTCCGTCTCTCCCTCCGGCAAAAGGGATGAGAACCACATTAGGCCTACATGATGCTACTTTGGCCTTTGGGGTATACTGATTTGCACACACCCATCTGTCCGCACATTCCTCCATCCAGTATTCCACCCATCAGTCTGCTTATGTAACTTCACACATATTAGTTGGATCATCAATGTTTTATTTCGCGGCTATTCCTTGTGCACGGGGTTAGTGGTTTTCTTGGAAATTCCAACAATTTTGGCATTCTGTATAATTTTGTACCAATGACAGCATGTAATGCTAGGGGAGCAGGTTTTAGCTTCCGGTGGGGGAGGGGGTCCAAATTGTTGATGGAAAACACGGGATGCAGGGGTGGGAGGGTGAGTGTGAAAGACAAAGAAATGCCACTCTGTGTCTGCCACTCCCCACCCGACCACAACCCTCACCCCACCCCGTGTTGTAGGCCTACTTAATATTCGGCGTGAATATCGCTTAGAGTAAGAGCCCGCCTTCGGGGTAGGGCCCCCACAAGCAAGTTCTGACAATACGGGACACATTTTGTGTTACTGGAGGGAATGGATGGCGTATCATAAAAATAATGCTCCTATATCATTTACTATTTACCCGGACTCCAGGGGCCCCATATATTTGAAAGAAAAAGATTTTCTAGTAAACTTTTTTTTTCTTCAAACACTTACCCCCGTTCCCGGTTTTTACTAACTCCACCTTCTTTCTTTAATCCACCCTCTTCCTATGGGTGATCCGCTATTGTGACCTCCTTCAAAAAGCTATAGGTCTGGGCAGGCCTGCGCCTCTGAGATTCTTCTACTCAGTTCTAGGGTGCCGGTCCACCTCTCATTGAGATCAGACTTCTGAGGACAGAGTCAAATAGCGAGATAATCTTATAAAGTTTTTTTTTTTAAATGGTATTGGTATTGGTAACCTCGCAGGTTGGAGTGGCATAGATTCAACAAAAACTGAATCATGAATAATTTTTTATCTAACAATCAACTTAATTTGCACCCCAAAACTCGGAAAAAAAACGTTTGTATCAGCATCCCCCTCCCCCGTCCCGATTCCGTATGGGACAGATTCAGTTTCCAGTAAACATTGCACTTTCATGAAATAATGATCGGCTTTTATAATCTCGGTTATAAATTGTCGTGGACTCTTGGACAGTCTACATTCTGTAGCTAGCAGTTGTAGGTAGTAGAAAATGTGGAAACCGTCCCTATTCAGCCGGACCTACCCCCGGACCTAGGAAGTGACGTCATAGTCACGTGACTCAATGGCGTCTTGTTTGGTTTTCATGGTAGCCGTACGAGCGGCCATGTTGTGACGTCATCTCCATAGTGATACGTGGTCATAGTGCGCATGCGCAGCGCGTCTTGTTAGGGTGATACGTGTTTCCGTCGTCCATTTTGTATACTGGAGGCCGCCATATTGGTTTCTATGAAAGCACGTGGTTGCCTAAAGGCCTACAAGACAGGGATATGCTCGGAGGGTGTGTTCGATTGAATAAGAGTAAATCTAATTACCACAAACAACCCGACAATCTATCCAAATCACCCAAAACGACTTTATTTGATACAGCGTCTTCAAGAATCCTACTTATAATAGTAGCACGCACTGCCACAGTGCCGAGGCGGCCCCCGAGCGTAAATTCTGTTAAACAAGAGTAGTTTATCTGGTTCGGATTTCCCCAGAATCTTCATCTGCTTAGTAGAATTACCACGAACAACCCAACAATCCCTCCAAATCACCAAAATGTTCGGATTTCCCCATGAATCTTACTTATAACAGTAGCAATTCAATTCAATATTTGTGGGCTCGGCTCTTGAGAGTGATAAGGGGGTTGAAAGTTTTCAGGTGAATATATAACAACAAATAAATCCCACCTGAAAGAATGCACCCAGTGGATATGACCAGACAAGCACTACACCCTCTTAGTCGTGATTTTAAATATGTTGTGAATATATTCAGCCATGTAACCCCCCCCCCCCCGCCCCCCACACACACACACCTTAGCGATGAGTTTTTACACAACTAGTATTCAAAGAAACCACACTCTGCCTGGAAAGTATACTTCTCTCTCGCTCGAGGCCCAAGCTTACAATTGAGCTTAAAAGGTCGGCTGTAGGCCCGGCTATCGAGAGTGATAAGCGGGTTGATAGTTGCCAGGTGAATATATACCAACAAATAAATCCCACCTGGAGGTATTATCCAGTGAAATGACCAGTCATACAACACCCCCTCTTGTTCAGTATTTTAAATTTGTTCAGCCATATAACACCCCCTTTCGACTATTAGTTTTTATACAGCTCAATTTCAAACGAATTCAATTCTCTCTGGAAAGTATACAACCAGTGAATATGACAAGTTATACAACTACTTCTCTCACTCTCGAGGTCCGAGCTTACAGTTGAGCTTAAAAGGTCAATTGTGGGCTCGGCCCTCGAGAGTGATAAGTTGTTTGTAAGTTTTCAGGTGCAGGTGAATAAATACTAACAAATAAATCCCATCTGAAAGAAAACATCCAGTGAATATACCAGTCATACAACTGCCCACTCTTAGTCATGATTTTAAATGCAGTGAATATGTTCAGCCATATAACACCCCCACCTCAACAATGAGTTTTTACACAACTAGTATTCAAAGAAACCCCACTCTTCCTGGAAAGTATACGTCCAGTGAATATGTCCAGCTACTTAACAACTTCTCTCTCTCGAGGCCCGAGCTTACAGTTGAGCTTAAAAGGTCAGTTGTGGGCTCGGCTCTCGAGAGTGATAAGTGGTTTGTAAGTTTTCAGGTGCAAGCGAATAAATACCTACAAATAAATCCCATCTGAAAAAATATTTCCAGTGAATATACCAGCCATGCAACTCCCCACTCTTAGTCAGGATTTAAATGCAGTAAATATGTTCAGCCATATACCCCCCCCCCCCACCCCCCCCCCCCCCCCCCCCATCTCAGCAATGAGTTTTTACACAACTAGCATTCAAAGAAACCCCACTCTGTCTGGAAAGTATAAGTTTAGTGAACATGCCCAGCTACCCAACTCCTTCTCTCTCGCGAGGCCCGAGTTTACAGTTGGTGTGGGCTAGGCTCTCGAGATTGATAAGCTGGTTGAAAGTTTCCAGATGAACATATACCAACAAATAAATCCCATCTGATAGAATAATCCAGTGAATATGATCAGTCATACAACATCACCTTTTAGTAATGATTTTAAATATGCAGTGAATATGTTCAGCCAAATAACACCCCCTCTCGACTATTAGTTTTTGTACAACTAAATTTCAAATGAACTCAGTTCTCCCTTGAAAATATACAACCAGTGAATATGACAAGTTATACAACTACTTCTCTCCCTCTCGAGGTAGAGCTTACGGTTGAGCTTAAAAGGTCAATTGTGGGCTCGGCCCTCGAGAGTGATAAGTGGTTATCGAGAGTGAATATGACAAGTTATACAACTACTTCCTTCCCTCTCGAGGTCCGAGCTTGCAGTTGGGCTTAGAAGGTCAATTGTGGGCTCGGCCCTCGAGAGTGATAAGTGGTTCGTAAGTTTTCAGGTGCAGGTGAATAAATACCAACAAATAAATCCCATCTGAAAGAAAACATCCAGTGAATACACCAGTCATACAACTCCCCACTCTTAGTCACGATTTTAAATGCCGTGAATATGTTCAGCCATATGACACCCCCATCCCCAACAATAAGTTTTTACACAACTAGTATTCAAAGAAACCCCACTCTGCCTGGAAAGTATACGTCCAGTGAATATGTCCAGCTACTCAGCTACTTCTCTCTCTCGACGGCCGAGCTCACAGTTGAGCTTAAATGGTCAGTTGTGTGCTCGGCTCACGAGAGTGATAAGCGGATGATTATGTACCAACAAATAAATCCAACCAGAACATGAAACTTGCCCCAGTTCTATTTGAAAGAATTGTGAATATGACCAGTTATAACCCCCCCCCCCCCCAAACCCCCTAACATATCATTTAAAACATCGAATATATTAACTAGAGGGGTGTCATTTGTTTGCAAAGCACACTATAGTATATTCCCGCATTCGCATTTGTGATTATTGTCGGGAGCCGAATCAAAACTCCAAAACCTTTATGCACATCTACAGACGCTATTGACTAACATGAACGCACTTTCAGTGTTTCGAATTGAAACTCCTAGGAGTTTTCCTCTGGAAACCATTCCTCTAACGACAAAAATGGTGCCTCTTGCACCCCTCAGGGCCAAATCAAAAATCCAAAACCTTTATGCACATCTACAGACCCTATTGATTAACATGAACACACTTTTAGTGTTTCGAATTGAAACCCCTAGGAGTTTTTCATTGGAAACCATTCCTCTAACGACAAAAGTGGTGGCACTTGCGCCCCCGAGGGCCGAATCAAAAATCATCCAAAACCTTTATGCACATCTAAAGACCCTATGAATGAACATGAACACACTTTCAATGTTTCGAATTGAAACCCCTAGGAGTTTTTCTCCGGAAACCATTCTTCTAACGACAAAAATGGTGCCCCTTGCACCCCTCGAAGCCGAATCAAAAATCCAAAAGCTTTATACACATCAACCGACCCAATTGATTAACATGAACACACTTCCAGTGTTTCGAACTGAAACCCTGGGAGTTTTTTTTCCGGAAACCATTCCTCTAACGACAAAAATGGTGCCCCTTGCGCCCTCCGAAGCTGAATCAAAAATACAAAACCTTTATGCACATCTACAGGCCCTATTGATTAACATGAACACACTTTCAGTGTTTCGAATTGAAACCCCTAGGAGTTTTTCTCTGGAAACCATTCCTCTAACGACAAAAATGGTGCCCCTTGCGCCCCTCGGGGCCGAATCAAAAATCCAAAACCTTTATGCACATCTACAGACCCTATGAATGAACATGAACACACTTTCAATGATTCGAATTGAAACCCCTAGGAGTTTTTCGCCGGAAACCATTCCTCTAACGACAAAAGTGGTGCCTCTTGCACCCATCGGGGCACAATCAAAAATCCAAAACCTTTATGCACATCTACAGACCCTATTGATTAACATGAACACACTTTTAGTGTTTCGAATTGAAACCCCTAGGAGTTTTTCTCCGGAAACCATTCCTCTAACGACAAAAATGGTGCCCCTTGCGCCCCTCGGGGCCGAATCAAAAATCCAAAACCTTCATGCACATCTACAGACCCTATGAATGAACATGAACACACTTTCAATGCTTCGAATTGAAACCCCTAGGAGCTTTTCGCCGGAAACCATTCATCTAATGACAAAAGTGGTGTCCCTTACGACCCCGAGGGCCGAATCAAAAATCCAAAACCTTTATGCACATCTACAAACCCTATTGATTAGCATGAACACACTTTTAGTGTTTTGAATTGAAACCCCTAGGAGTTTTTCTCCGGAAACCATTCCTCTAACGACAAAAATGGTGCCCCTTGCACCCCTCGGGGCCGAATCAAAAATCCAAAACCATTATGCACATCTACAGAACCTACTAATGAACATGAACACACTTTCAGTGTTTCGAATTGAAACTCCTAGCAGTTTTTTTGCCGGAAACCATTCCTCTAACGACAAAAATGGTGCCCCTTGCGCCCCTCAGGGCCGAATCAAAAATCCAAAACCTTTATGCACATCTACAGACCCTATGAATGAACATGAACACACTTTCAATGTTTCGAATTGAAACCCCTAGCAGTTTTTCTCCGGAAACCATTCCTCTAACGACAAAAGTGGTGCCACTTATGCCCCCGAGGGCCGAATCAAAAATCCCAAACTTTTATGCACATCTACAGACCCTATGAATGAACATGAACACACTTTCAATGTTTCGAATTGAAACCCCTAGGAGTTTTTCGCCGGAAACCATTCCTCTAACGACAAAAGTGGTGCCCCTAACGCCCCCGAGGGCCGAATCAAAAATCCAAAACCTTTATGCACATCTGCAGACCCTATGAATGAACATGAACACACTTTCAATGTTTTGAATTGAAACTCCTAGGAGTTTTTCGCCGGAAACCATTTCCGGACGTACGGACGGACGGACAGACGGACGGACGGACAGAGACAACCAATATATCCCCGCATTTTTTCAAATGCGGGGATAACTAGAGGGGTGTCATTTGTGTGCAAAGCGCACTATAGTATATCCCCCGCATTCGCATTTGTGATTATTGGTAAATTGTTGACACAGAATTGAAAAGATTATGCAGACTTCACTTATATGTAATCCCGCAGATACAAACTTTGTAAGAAAATAATCAAATGTTAATATTTGATTACACATTTTATATAAAATACTACAAACATGTAAATTATTATCAGAATGTGACAACAATTACTGTTGCAATTGAAGTCAATGGCAACAAACTTTTGGACTGAATGGTTAATAATATTTGTGCTACGCCAGCTAAATGTTTCATTTTATACAATGATTTGATATTTATGATGAGAAGAACAGTCTGACAAAATTACACAAGGCCGGAAGATATACATATATAATAATATTACCCACTTCCCTCTTTTATGTTTATTATAGCAGATACAGAAACACTGTTTTAAAAACCTGCAAATATGCATAAAAGTTATATTGTGGAGCAACAGTGATTGTTTTCATTGATAAGAGCAGTTTAAAACCTTTATGAACATCTACAGACCCTATCAATGAACATGAACACACTTTCAGTTTTTCGAATTCAAACCCCTAGGAGTTTTTCGACGGAAACAATTCCTCTAACGACAAAAGTGGTGCCCCTTACGCCCCTCGGGGCCGAATCAAAAATCCAAAACCTTTATGCACATCTACAGACCCTACTAATGAACATGAACACACATTCAGTGTTTTGAATTGAAACTCCCAGCAGTTTTTCGCCGGAAACCATTCCTCTAACGACAAAAATGTTGCTCCTTGCGCCCCTCGGGCCGAATCAAAAATCCAAAACCTTCATGCACATCTACAGACCCTATTGATTAACATGAACACACTTTTAGTGTTTCGAATTGAAACCCCTAGGAGTTTTTCATTGGAAACCATTCCTCTAACGACAAAAGTGGTGGCACTTGCGCCCCCGAGGGCCGAATCAAAAATCATCCAAAACCTTTATGCACATCTAAAGACCCTATGAATGAACATGAACACACTTTCAATGTTTCGAATTGAAACCCCTAGGAGTTTTTCGCCGAAAACCATTCATCTAACGACAAAAGTGGTGCCCCTTACGCCCCCGAGAACCGAATCAAAAATCCAAAACCTTTATGCACGTCTAGAGACCCTATGAATGAACATGAACACACTTTCAATGTTTCAAATTGAAACCCCTAGGAGTTTTTCTCCGGAAACCATTCCTCTAATGACAAAAGTGGTACCCCTTGCACGCCTCGGGGCCGAATCAAAAATCCAAAACCTTTATGCACATCTACAGACGCTATTCATTAACATGAACACACTTTTAGTGTTTCGAATTAAAACCCCTAGGATTTTTTCTCCGGAAACCATTCCTCTAACGACAAAAATGGTGCCCCTTGCACACCTCGGGGCCAATCAAAAACCCAGAGCCTTTATGCACATCTACAGACCCTATTGATTAACATGAACACACTTTTAGTGTTTCGAATTGAAACCCCTAGAAGTTTTTCAATGGAAACCATTCCTCTAACGACAAAAGTGGTGGCCCTTGCGCCCCCGAGGGCCGAATCAAAAATCCAAAACCTTTATGCACATCTACAGACCGTATGAATGAACAGGAACACCCTTTTAATGTTTCGAATTAAAACCCCTAGGAGTTTTTCTCCGGAAACCATTCTTCTAACGACAAAAATGGTGCCCCTTGCACCCCTCGAAGCCGAATCAAAAATCCAAAACCTTTATGCACATCTACAGACCCAATTGATTAACATGAACACACTTCCAGTGTTTCGAACTGAAACCCTGGGAGTTTTTCTCCGAAAACCATTCCTCTAACGACAAAAATGGTGCCCCTTGCGCCCTCCAAAGCTGAATCAAAAATACAAAACCTTTATGCACATCTACAGGCCCTATTGATTAACATGAACACACTTTCAGTGTTTCGAATTGAAACCCCTAAGAGTTTTTCTCTGGAAACCATTCCTCTAACGACAAAAATGGTGCCCCTTGCGCCCCTTGGGGCCGAAGAAAAATCCAAAACCTTTATGCACATCTACAGACGCTATTAATGAAGATGAACACACTTTCAATGTTCAGAATTGAAACCCCTAGGAGTTTTTCTCCAGAAACCATTCCTCTAACGACAAAAATGGTGCCCCTTGTGACCCTCGGGGCCGAATCAAAAATCCAAAACCTTTATGCACATCTACAGACCCTATTGATTAACATGAACACAGTTTAGTGTTTCGAATTGAAACCCCTAGGAGTTTTTCTCCGGAAACCATTCCTCTAATGACAAAAATGGAGCCCCTTGCGCCCCTCGGGGCCGAATCAAAAATCCAAAACCTTTATGCACATCTACAGACCCTACTAATGAACATGAACACACTTTCAGTGTTTCGAATTGAAACTCCTAGCAGTTTTTCGCCGGAAGCCATTCCTCTAACGACAAAAATGGTGCCCCTTGCACCCATCGGGGCCAAATCAAAAATCCAAAACCTTTATGCCTATCTACAGACCCTATCAATGAACATGAACACACTTTCAATGATTCGAATTGAAACCCCTAGGAGTTTTTTGCCGCAAACCATTCCTCTAACGACAAAAGTGGTGCCCCTTGCGCCCCTCGGGGCCGAATAAAAAATCCAAAACCTTTATGCACATCTACAGACCCTATTGATTAACATGAACACACTTTCAATGTTTCCAATTGAAACACCTAGGAGTTTTTCTCCAGAAACCATTCGTCTAATGACAAAAATGGTGCCCCGTGCGCCCCTCGGGGCCGAATCAAAAATCCAAAACCTTTATGCTCATCTACAGACCCTATGAATGAACATGAACACACTTTCAGTGTTTTGAATTGAAACTCCTAGCAGTTTTTCGCCGGAAACTATTCCTCTAACGACAAAAATGGTGTCCCTTGCGCCTCTCGGGGCCGAATCAAAAATCCAAAACCTTTATGCACATCTACAAACCATATGAATGAACATGAACACACTTTCAATGTTTCGAATTGAAACCCCTAGGAGTTTTTCGCCGGAAACCATTCCTGTAATGACAAAAGTGGTTCCCCTTATGCCCCCGAGGGCCGAATCAAAAATCCAAAACCTTTATGCACATCTACAGACCCTACTAATGAACATGAACACACTTTCAGTGTTTTGAATTGAAACTCCTAGCAGTTTTTCGCCGGAAACCATTCCTCTAACGACAAAAATGGTGCCCCTTGCGCCCCTCGGGGCCGAATCAAAAATCCAAAACCTTTATGCACATCTACAGACCCTATGAATGACCATGAACACACTTTCAATGTTTCGAATTGAAACCCCTAGGAGTTTTTCGCCGGAAACCATTCCTCTAACGACAAAAGTGGTGTCCCTTACGCCCCGAGGGCCGAATCAAAAATCCAAAACCTTTATGCACATCTACAGACCCTATTGATTAACATGAACACACTTTTAGTGTTTCGAATTGAAACCCCTAGGAGTTTTTCTCCGGAAACCATTCCTCTAAGGACAAAAATGGTGCCCCTTGCGCCCCTCGGGGCCGAATCAAAAATCCAAAACCTTCATGCACATCTACAGACCCTATGAATGAACATGAACACACTTTCAATGCTTCGAATTGAAACCCCTAGGAGTTTTTCGCCGGAAACCATTCATCTAATGACAAAAGTGGTGTCCCTTACGCCCCCGAGGGCCGAATAAAAAATCCAAAACCTTTATGCACATCTACAAACCCTATTGATTAGCATGAACACACTTTTAGTGTTTTGAATTGAAACCCCTAGGAGTTTTTCTCCGGAAACCATTCCTCTAACGACAAAAATGGTGCCCCTTGCACCCCTCGGGGCCGAATCAAAAATCCAAAACCATTATGCACATCTACAGAACCTACTAATGAACATGAACACACTTTCAGTGTTTCGAATTGAAACTCCTAGCAGTTTTTTTGCCGGAAACCATTCCTCTAACGACAAAAATGGTGCCCCTTGCGCCCCTCGGGGCCGAATCAAAAATCCAAAACCTTTATGCACATCTACAGACCCTATGAATGAACATGAACACACTTTCAATGTTTCGAATTGAAACTCCTAGCAGTTTTTCTCCGGAAACCATTCCTCTAACGACAAAAGTGGTGCCACTTATGCCCCCGAGGGCCGAATCAAAAATCCCAAACCTTTATGCACATCTACAGACCCTATGAATGAACATGAACACACTTTCAATGTTTCGAATTGAAACCCCTAGGAGTTTTTCGCCGGAAACCATTCCTCTAACGACAAAAGTGGTGCCCCTAACGCCCCCGAGGGCCGAATCAAAAATCCAAAACCTTTATGCACATCTGCAGACCCTATGAATGAACATGAACACACTTTCAATGTTTTGAATTGAAACCCCTAGGAGTTTTTCGCCGGAAACCATTTCCGGACGTACGGACGGACGGACAGACGGACGGACGGACAGAGACAACCAATATATCCCCGCATTTTTTCAAATGCGGGGATAACTAGAGGGGTGTCATTTGTGTGCAAAGCACACTATAGTATATCCCCCGCATTCGCATTTGTGATTATTGGTAAATTGTTGACACAGAATTGAAAAGATTATGCAGACCTCACTTATATGTAATCCCGCAGATACAAACTTTGTAAGAAAATAATCAAATGTTAATATTTGATTACACATTTTATATAAAATACTACAAACATGTAAATTATTATCAGAATGTGACAACAATTACTGTTGCAATTGAAGTCAATGGCAACAAACTTTTGGACTGAATGGTTAATAATATTTGTGCTACGCCAGCTAAATGTTTCATTTTATACAATGATTTGATATTTATGATGAGAAGAACAGTCTGACAAAATTACACAAGGCCGGAAGATATACATATATAATAATATTACCCACTTCCCTCTTTTATGTTTATTATAGCAGATACAGAAACACTGTTTTAAAAACCTGCAAATATGCATAAAAGTTATATTGTGGAGCAACAGTGATTGTTTTCATTGACAAGAGCAGTTTAAAACCTTTATGAACATCTACAGACCCTATCAATGAACATGAACACACTTTCAGTTTTTCGAATTCAAACCCCTAGGAGTTTTTCGACGGAAACAATTCCTCTAACGACAAAAGTGGTGCCCCTTACGCCCCTCGGGGCCGAATCAAAAATCCAAAACCTTTATGCACATCTACAGACCCTACTAATGAACATGAACACACATTCAGTGTTTTGAATTGAAACTCCCAGCAGTTTTTCGCCGGAAACCATTCCTCTAACGACAAAAATGGTGCTCCTTGCGCCCCTCGGGCCGAATCAAAAATCCACAACCTTCATGCACATCTACAGACCCTATTGATTAACATGAACACACTTTTAGTGTTTCGAATTGAAACCCCTAGGAGTTTTTCATTGGAAACCATTCCTCTAACGACAAAAGTGGTGGCACTTGCGCCCCCGAGGGCCGAATCAAAAATCATCCAAAACCTTTATGCACATCTAAAGACCCTATGAATGAACATGAACACACGTTCAATGTTTCGAATTGAAACCCCTAGGAGTTTTTCGCCGAAAACCATTCATCTAACGACAAAAGTGGTGCCCCTTACGCCCCCGAGAACCGAATCAAAAATCCAAAACCTTTATGCACGTCTAGAGACCCTATGAATGAACATGAACACACTTTCAATGTTTCAAATTGAAACCCCTAGGAGTTTTTCTCCGGAAACCATTCCTCTAATGACAAAAGTGGTACCCCTTGCACGCCTCGGGGCCGAATCAAAAATCCAAAACCTTTATGCACATCTACAGACGCTATTCATTAACATGAACACACTTTTAGTGTTTCGAATTAAAACCCCTAGGATTTTTTCTCCGGAAACCATTCCTCTAACGACAAAAATGGTGCCCCTTGCACACCTCGGGGCCAATCAAAAACCCAGAGCCTTTATGCACATCTACAGACCCTATTGATTAACATGAACACACTTTTAGTGTTTCGAATTGAAACCCTTAGAAGTTTTTCAATGGAAACCATTCCTCTAACGACAAAAGTGGTGGCCCTTGCGCCCCCGAGGGCCGAATCAAAAATCCAAAACCTTTATGCACATCTACAGACCGTATGAATGAACAGGAACACCCTTTTAATGTTTCGAATTAAAACCCCTAGGAGTTTTTCTCCGGAAACCATTCTTCTAACGACAAAAATGGTGCCCCTTGCACCCCTCGAAGCCGAATCAAAAATCCAAAACCTTTATGCACATCTACAGACCCAATTGATTAACATGAACACACTTCCAGTGTTTCGAACTGAAACCCTGGGAGTTTTTCTCCGAAAACCATTCCTCTAACGACAAAAATGGTGCCCCTTGCGCCCTCCAAAGCTGAATCAAAAATACAAAACCTTTATGCACATCTACAGGCCCTATTGATTAACATGAACACACTTTCAGTGTTTCGAATTGAAACCCCTAAGAGTTTTTCTCTGGAAACCATTCCTCTAACGACAAAAATGGTGCCCCTTGGGGCCGAAGAAAATCCAAAACCTTTATGCACATCTACAGACGCTATTAATGAAGATGAACACACTTTCAATGTTCAGAATTGAAACCCCTAGGAGTTTTTCTCCAGAAACCATTCCTCTAACGACAAAAATGGTGCCCCTTGTGACCCTCGGGGCCGAATCAAAAATCCAAAACCTTTATCCACATCTACAGACCCTATTGATTAACATGAACACAGTTTAGTGTTTCGAATTGAAACCCCTAGGAGTTTTTCTCCGGAAACCATTCCTCTAATGACAAAAATGGAGCCCCTAGCGCCCCTCGGGGCCGAATCAAAAATCCAAAACCTTTATGCACATCTACAGACCCTACTAATGAACATGAACACACTTTCAGTGTTTCGAATTGAAACTCCTAGCAGTTTTTCGCCGGAAGCCATTCCTCTAACGACAAAAATGGTGCCCCTTGCACCCATCGGGGCCAAATCAAAAATCCAAAACCTTTATGCATATCTACAGACCCTATGAATGAACATGAACACACTTTCAATGATTCGAATTGAAACCCCTAGGAGTTTTTTGCCGGAAACCATTCGTCTAACGACAAAAGTGGTGCCCCTTGCGCCCCTCGGGGCCGAATAAAAAATCCAAAACCTTTATGCACATCTACAGACCCTATTGATTAACATGAACACACTTTCAATGTTTCGAATTGAAACACCTAGGAGTTTTTCTCCAGAAACCATTCGTCTAATGACAAAAATGGTGCCCCGTGCGCCCCTCGGGGCCGAATCAAAAATCCAAAACCTTTATGCTCATCTACAGACCCTATGAATGAACATGAACACACTTTCAGTGTTTTGAATTGAAACTCCTAGCAGTTTTTCGCCGGAAACTATTCCTCTAACGACAAAAATGGTGTCCCTTGCGCCTCTCGGGGCCGAATCAAAAATCCAAAACCTTTATGCACATCTACAAACCATATGAATGAACATGAACACACTTTCAATGTTTCGAATTGAAACCCCTAGGAGTTTTTCGCCGGAAACCATTCCTGTAATGACAAAAGTGGTTCCCCTTATGCCCCCGAGGGCCGAATCAAAAATCCAAAACCTTTATGCACATCTACAGACCCTACTAATGAACATGAACACACTTTCAGTGTTTTGAATTGAAACTCCTAGCAGTTTTTCGCCGGAAACCATTCCTCTAACGACAAAAATGGTGCCCCTTGCGCCCCTCGGGGCCGAATCAAAAATCCAAAACCTTTATGCACATCTACAGACCCTATGAATGACCATGAACACACTTTCAATGTTTCGAATTGAAACCCCTAGGAGTTTTTCGCCGGAAACCATTCCACTAACGACAAAAGTGGTGTCCCTTACGCCCCGAGGGCCGAATCAAAAATCCAAAACCTTTATGCACATCTACAGACCCTATTGATTAACATGAACACACTTTTAGTGTTTCGAATTGAAACCCCTAGGAGTTTTTCTCCGGAAACCATTCCTCTAACGACAAAAATGGTGCCCCTTGCGCCCCTCGGGGCCGAATCAAAAATCCAAAACCTTTATGCACATCTACAGACCCTATGAATGAACATGAACACACTTTCAATGTTTCGAATTGAAACCCCTAGGAGTTTTTCGCCGGAAACCATTCCTTTAACGACAAAAGTGGTGCCCCTTACGCCCCCGTGGGCCGAATCAAAATCCAAAACCTTTATGCACATCTACAGACCCTATGAATGAACATGAACACACTTTCAATGTTTCGAATTGAAACCCCTAGGAGTTTTTCGCCGGAAACCATTCCTCTAACGACAAAAGTGGTGCCCCTTACGCCCCCGAGGGCCGAATCAAAACTTCAAAACCTTTTATGCACATCTACAGACCTTTTGAATGAACACACTTTCAATGTTTTGAATTGAAACCCCTAGTTTTTCGCCGGAAACCATTCCCGGACGGACGGACGGACGGACGGACGGACGGAGACAACCACCAATATATCCCCGCAATTTTTCAAATGCGGGATGCTTTTAGATGAAAGTGTTAAGGTTCCGTCTTGACTACTACGGAAGCCAAGTTTTTTGTACTACGGACGCCACGTCTTTTTGTCACCACTCAGTGATGTGACGTAATCAACTCCTTCTCTCACGAGAGAAATACTACAATGTTTCGAATTGAAACCCCTAGGAGTTTTTCGCCGGAAACCATTCCTCTAACGACAAAAGTGGTGTCCCTTACGCCCTCGGGGGCCGAATCAAAAATCAAAAACCTTTATGCACATCTGCAGACCCTATGAATGAACATGAACACACTTTTAATGTTTTGAATTGAAACCCCTAGGAGTTTTTCGCCGGAAACCATTCCCGGACGTACGGACGGACGGACGGACGGACGGACGGACGGACGGAGACAACCAATATATCCCCGCGGGGATAACTAGAGGGGTGTCATATGTGTGCAAAGCACACTATAGTATATCCTCGCATTCGCATTTGTGATTATTGGTAAATTGTTGACGCAGAATTTAAAAGATTATGCAGACCACACTTATACGTAATCCCACAGATACAAACTTTGTAAGAAAATAATCAAATGTTCATATTTGATTACACATTTTATATAAAATACTACAAACGAGTAAATTATTATCAGAATGTGACAACAATTACTGTTGCAATTGAAGTCAATGGCAACAAACTTTTGGACTGAATGGTTAATAATATTTGTGCTACGCCAGCTAAATGTTTCATTTTATACAATGATTTGATATTTATGATGAGAAGAACAGTCTGACAAAATTACACAAGGCCGGAAGATATACATATATAATAATATTACCCACTTCCCTCTTTTATGTTTATTATAGCAGATACAGAAACACTGTTTTGAAAATCTGTAAATATGCATAAAAGTTATATTGTGGAGCAACAGTGATTGTTTTCATTGACAAGAGCAGTTTAAAACCTTTATGAACATCTACAGACCCTATCAATGAAAATGACGCCCCTCGGGGCCGAATCAAAAATCCAAAACCTGTATGCACATCTACAGACCCTACTAATGAACATGAACACACTTTCAGTGTTTTGAATTGAAACTCCTAGCAGTTTTTCGCCGGAAACCATTCCTCTAACGACAAAAGTGGTGCCCCTTACGCCCCTCGGGGCCGAATCAAAAATCCAAAACCTTTATGCACGTCTAGAGACCCTATGAATGAACATGAACACACTTTCAATGTTTCAAATTGAAACCCCTAGGAGTTTTTCTCCGGAAACCATCCCTCTAACGACAAAAATGGTGCCCCTTGCACCCCTCGGGGCCGAATCAAAAATCCAAAACCTTTATGCACATCTACAGACGCTATTGATTAACATGAACACACTTTTAGTGTTTCGAATTGAAACCCCTAGGATATTTTCTCCGGAAACCATTCCTCTAACGACAAAAATGGTGCCCCTTGCACCCCTCGGGGCCAAATCAAAAATCTAAAGCCTTTATGCACATCTACAGACCCTATTGATTAACATGAACACACTTTTAGTGTTTCGAATTGAAACCCCTAGAAGTTTTTCACTGGAAACCATTCCTCTAACGACAAAAGTGGTGGCCCTTGCGCCCCGAGGGCCGAATCAAAAATCCAAAACCTTTATGCACATCTACAGACCTCATGAATGAACTTGAACACACTTTCAATGTTTCGAATTGAAACCCCTAGGAGTTTTTCTCCGGAAACCATTCTTCTAACGACAAAAATGGTGCCCCTTGCACCCCTCGAAGCCGAATCAAAAATCCAAAACCCTTATGCACATCTACAGACCCAATTGATTAACATGAACACACTTCCAGTGTTTCGAATTGAAACCCTGGGAGTTTTTTTTTTCCGGAAACCATTCCTCTAACGACAAAAATGGTGCCCTTTGCGCCCTCCAAAGCTGAATCAAAAATACAAAACCTTTATGCACATCTACAGACCCAATTGATTAACATGAACACACTTCCAGTGTTTCAAATTGAAACCCCTAGGAGTTTTTATCTGGAAACCATTCCTCTAACGACAAAAATGGCGCCCCTTGCGCCCCTTGGGGCCGAATAAAAAATTCAAAACCTTTATGCACATCTACAGACCCTATTAATGAAGATGAACATACTTTCAATGTTTCGAATTGAAACCCCTAGGAGTTTTTCTCCGGAAACCATTCCTCTAACGACAAAAATGGTGCCCCTTGTGTCCCTCTGGGCCGAATCAAAAATCCAAAACCTTTATGCACGTCTACAGACCCTATTGATTAACATGAACACACTTTTAGTGTTTCGAATTGAAACCCCTAGGAGTTTTTCTCCGGAAACCATTCCTCTAACGACAAAAATGGTGCCCCTTTCGCCCCTCGGGGCCGAATCAAAAATCCAAAGCCTTTATGCACATCTACAGACCTTACTAATGAACATGAACACACTTTCAGTGTTTCGAATTGGAACTCCTAGCAGTTTTTCGCCGGAAGCCATTCCTCTAACGACAAAAATGGTGTCCCTTGCGCCCATCGGGGCCAAATCAAAAATCCAAAACCTTTATGCATATCTACAGACCCTATGAATGAACATGAACACACTTTCAATGATTCGAATTGAAACCCCTAGGAGTTTTTTTGCCGGAAACCATTCCTCTAACGACAAAAGTGGTGCCCCTTGCGCCCCTCGGGGCCGAATCAAAAATCCAAAACCTTTATGCACATCTACAGACCCTATTGATTAACATGAACACACTTTTAGTGTTTCGAACTGAAACCCCCAGGAGTTTTTCTCCGGAAACCATTCCTCTAACAACAAAAATGGTGCCCCATGCGCCCCTCGGGGCCGAATCAAAAATCCAAAACCTTTATGCACATCTACAGACCCTATGAATGACCATGAACACACTTTCAATGTTTCGAATTGAAACCCCTAGGAGTTTTTCGCCGGAAACCATTCCTCTAACGACAAAAGTGGTGCCCCTTACGCCCCCGAGGGCCGAATCAAAACTTCAAAACCTTTTATGCACATCTACAGACCTTTTGAATGAACACACTTTCAATGTTTTGAATTGAAACCCCTAGTTTTTCGCCGGAAACCATTCCCGGACGGACGGACGGACGGACGGACGGACGGACGGAGACAACCACCAATATATCCCCGCAATTTTTCAAATGCGGGATGCTTTTAGATGAAAGTGTTAAGGTTCCGTCTTGACACATTACCGTGTATTACACCTCCAGCTATACAATCTGATAAATTTATTCGATATTCTATTTTTCAAACATAGATTAAATGCCTTTTTTCTATCAAACTAATTTTCCGATATACTACGGAAGCCAAGTTTTTTGTACTACGGACGCCACGTCTTTTTGTCACCACTCAGTGATGTGACGTAATCAACTCCTTCTCTCACGAGAGATCCGGGCCTACGGTTGAGCTTGAAATGTCAATTGTGGGCTCGGCTCTCGAGGGTGTTTTTAAACAAGCAGTGAATATACCCTTCGCACTGTTATGATATTGTTATGTGGTGTATACACCTTAGTATGGAACACACTACTCCGGTTATTATCAAGTTCGGTGTAACCCTGTTTCGATTAAGTCGAACGTCACACTCAATTACATAAACAAGTCATCGTTAAATCTGTTGTCTTTATTATTGAATTTATAAAATCAAATAGTACGAATACTATCATCACATGGTGTCAGATATTTGGAAGAACTTACGGAGGAAGATATATGAGAAGCAATAGAAGAAATAATATAAATTAATATACGAAAACAAAGAAATAGTAATGGATCAACTCCCGCCTCCATCGCCCTTGGCCTTGATTGGGAATCTCGCAGAAAATTGGCGAAAATTTAAACAAGCGTTTGAAATTTATTTGTTTGCCTCTGGAATACAGACTAAGCCCGAAAAAATAAAGGCAATGACTCTTTTACATGTTATTGGTCCGGACTCGGTAGAAATCTATAATACTTTTGAGTGGGAAAAACCAGACGATAAGGAAGAATTGAATTCTATTTATCAGAGGTTCGAAAATTATTGCAACCCCCGCAAAAATGTGACCTACGAGAGACATATTTTTAATACTAGAGTCCAAAATGAGGGTGAACCTGTCGACGCATTTGTCACTGATTTAAGGGTGAAGTCAAAGAGTTGTGAATTTGGCGAATTAAATGATTCATTGATTAGAGACAGAATTGTTTGTGGTATTATCTCAGATACAGTTAGAGCCAGATTACTTCGTGAGAGTGACCTATCATTAAAGAAAGCTATTGACATTTGCCGCGCTGCTGAAGCCAGTTCAACACAAATAAAACAAATAACTACAGAAGAAGCCACAATAGCTTTTGTGAAGAAACCAAATAGAAAATACCCAAATAAAAATCTTAACAAAAATGGTCCTGATAAGTATGTGTCTACTAGTGCATGTGGTAAATGTGGAAAGACTCACAAATTTAACCAACAATGTCCTGCCTATGGTAAATCTTGCCATACATGTAAAAAACTGAATCATTTTTCCAATATGTGTCGAAGTAAACCACAAAGTAGCCAGTGTAAGCCACGTATACATACAGTACACGAGTCGCATGACTTAGATACAGATGACGAAGATTGTTTTTTCATCGGTGCAGTATATTCTACGCCTACGCATGAAGCCGACTGGTCTGTGAATGTAAAATTAAATGATAAATCTGCGAAACTGAAGATTGTTACCGGTGCGCAATGTAACGTGTTGCCGAAAAGTGTGTTTGATAAAATATCCGGTAATGTAATCGTGAAATCAAAATCAATGTGCAAGCTAGTGTCCTATTCTGGCCACAATATCCGTACGATGGGTAAGGCCGATATAGTCCTTACACATAAAGGGAAGTATTTTGTTACTGAGTTTTATATTGTTGAAGGAAATGTTATTCCTGTGTTGGGTTTGAAAAGTTGTCTCGAACTCAATCTTGTTCAGCGTGTTTATGCGATCAATAAAACAGTACAGTCAGATTCAGAAAACCCGATCGACATATTAGAAGAATATCCTGATGTTTTTCAAGGCATAGGTTGTCTTGAAGGTGAACACAAAATTGAAATAGATCCTTCAGTAAAACCTGTGGTGCATCCGCCGAGACGCATACCATTCGCATTAAAAGATAAAGTGCGTATGGAACTCGATAGAATGATCGACGCTGATGTTATTGAGCGCGTTACTGAACCGACGGACTGGGTGAATTCGATAGTCATTGTTGAAAAGCGTGACAAGGTTAGAGTGTGCCTTGATCCAAGAGACTTGAACAAAGCAATTAAGCGAGAGTATCATCCTACAAAAACACTTGATGAAGTCACCAGTAAATTTGGACGTGCTACAATATTCAGCAAGTTAGATGCTTCGTCAGGATTCTGGCAGCTTAAGGTCGACGAGCCGAGCTCTAAATTACTTACCTTTAATACACCTTGGGGCCGTTATAAATTTAAACGCCTAGCATTTGGCATTTGTTCGGCGCCCGAAATATTCCAACGTACATTGTCGCAGTTATTCGATGACATTGAAGGTGTTGACGTAGTTGTAGACGACATTATTGTATGGGGAGAAAATATCGAAGAACATAATACCAGACTCAGACGCGTATTAGATAGAGCGCAACAGTCCAATTTGAAACTGAATAAATCAGAAACCAAATGTCAGATTGGTTTGGAGAAGATTGTCTATCTTGGACATGAAGTTGGTAAAGATAGAATTTCCCCCACTAAAGAACATATTGAGGGTATTACTGAAATGCCTACACCGACATGTAAGCAAGACGTTCAAAGACTGCTTGGCATGGTAAATTATGTCGCGAAATTTGTACCGAATTTATCAACAGTGAATAAGCCGCTACGCATACTTTTAGAGAAAGATGTGGAATGGCATTGGGAAGGAGAACAAGAAGAATGTTTTGACAATATAAAAAGACTTGTTACAAACTCTCCCGTATTACAACATTTTGATGTAGAGAAACCGATAACTCTTACTGTTGATGCGTCTAAAGACGGTCTTGGTGCTTCATTATTACAGAATGAAAAGCCTGTAGCTTATTCATCACGTTCTTTGAACAAATCTGAACAAAACTATGGACAAATCGAAAAAGAACTATTAGCCATTGTTTTCGGCTGTACTAAGTTCCATCAATATATTTATGGGAAAACCGTGAATGTTGAAACTGACCATAAGCCGCTTGAAAGCCTCTTTCGAAAACCGTTATCTTCATCACCACCTCGTATTCAGCGCATGATGCTTAAAATACAGAAATATGACCTTATTGTTAAATATAAGGCTGGTAGTGAACTATTGATTGCTGACACTTTAAGTCGAGCTGCACGTCCAGTGACACCACCTGAGACTGACGAATTTAATGTTCATACCTTGAATAACATACCTGTTAGTAACGAGAAACTTCAAAGTTTCAAGACTGAAACACTTAAAGACCCTACACTTCAAAAGCTAAGAGAAGTTGTTCTAGATGGTTGGCCTAGTGATAGATCTTCAGTCTGTGCTGAACTTAGACCATACTATGATTGTAAGGAAGAGATTTCCTACTTAGATGGTATACTCCTAAGAAGTGAACGGTTGATCGTGCCTACATCCCTTCGCAGAGAAATGTTAAATAAAATTCACAGCAGTCATCAAGGGATTGAACGTTCAAAACGTCGTGGTCGTGACGTTTTATTTTGGCCTGGAATGAATACACAAATTACCGATATAGTGTCGCGATGTGAATCGTGTAATACATTTCAGAAATCACAAACCAATGAACCCCTTATTACACATAGTGTGCCTGATCGTCCCTGGCAGAAAGTAGGCATAGACCTATTCACATTTAATCAGCAAAATTATCTCATATGTGTTGACTATTTTTCAAAATACTTTGAAACCGCATTACTGTCACAGAACAGTAAAAGTAGTCAAATCATTACTTCTCTGAAATCATTTTTTGGTCGACATGGAATTCCTGAAGTCGTCATGAGTGACAATGGTCCACAATTTAGCAGCGCAGAATTTGCTAAATTTTCCCAACACTGGAATTTTCAGCATGTCACATCCAGTCCCCATTACCCTCGCTCAAATGGCCTTGTTGAAAAAACTATTCAATCTGTCAAGCGTGTACTTAAAAAATCTAAACATGCAGGGCACCTCCCCACCCCAGCTCTCCACTGCTATTTTATAAAGAACCAGAATTCAAAGAAAACGCAGTTCTGCCTGGAAAGTGTGCACCCAGTGAATACGATCAGTAACACAACTACTTCTCTCTCTTGGGGTCCGAACTTCGATCCGATTGAGCTCAAAAGGTCAATTGTGGGCTCAGCTCTCGAGATTGATAAGCTGGTTGAAAGTTTCCAGGTGAACATATACCAACAAATAAATCCCATCAGAACATGAAACTCGCCCCAATTCTGTCTGAAAGAATACATCCAGCGAATATGACACACCCCTTTAATTATGATTTTAAACATACAGTGAATATGTTCAGCCATATAACACCCCCTTTCAATTATTTAGTTTTTTACACGAGTGGAGTTCAAAGAAACTTCTGTCTGAAAAGTACACATCCAGTAAATATGACCAGTTATACAACTACCAACCTCGCTCTCGCGGTTCTAGTTTATAGTTGAGCCTAAGCGGTAGATTGTGGGCTCGACTCTCGAGTGTGATAGTTGGGTTGTAAATTTTAGGTGAACAAATAAATCCCATCAGAACATGGAAACTCGCCCAATTCGATCTGAAAGAACTCATCCAGTAAATATGACTAGCAATACAACTTCGCCTTAAATATCCCTTTAAACATCGAAAAGATTGAGTATGGTCCTTCATGAATAAACTTGCCCCCCTCCCCCCCCCTCCCCATATCTACTCGATCCAGGCCGCCGCGCCGCGCCGCGTCTCGCTGAGGAGGCGATCATGGCCTCCTCGGCGGGGCGTGGTGCGGCGGCCTGGATTGCTTCGCTGTAGCAATAAAAGATTATTTATGTGACTAAAAGTTCAAGATCGCATGCCAGCGCCGGCATTAACAATTTTCCCAGCTTTTTTGGTGGGTTGGGTTGAGGTCGAGAAGAGCTGTTTTTGTTTACACCTATTTTTGTAACAGGTGTACGATTCCGGGGAGTCCCCCGATGCGCATGGATGCGATGAACAATGTCATGAATGTGATAAAAAAAAAAAAACTGGACCGCCTATCGAGAGCGGAATATAAAATTTGCCCCAGATCTGTCTGAAAGAATTCATCCAGTAAATATGACCAGTTATACAACAGCAACCCCCTCCCCTTAAATATCACTTACAACATCGAATATATTGAATACCCTTCTATCCACCCGATAAATTATTATTGATGCTTTAAAATCCCATCGGAATATGAAATTCGACCCAGTTCTGTCTGGAAAAATTCATGAAATTCATGCAGTAAATATGACCAGTTAGACTACCCCCCCCCCCCCCCCCCCCCTAAATATCATTTACAACATCGAATATATTGCATACCCTCCCATCCACCCGAAAAAATCGTATTGATGCTTTTTTAGCTGAAGGTGTGCGAGCTTCCGTCTTGATAAGCTACTGTATATCACACCTAAAATATAGGTGTGATATACAGTGGTTTATCAAGACGGGAGCTCGTATACTTTCAGCTAATTCCATACTACTGTAAATACCGTTACAGGGATTGCTCTATCCTTATATCCACGGAATGGCCCACTGTCCAACCTGGTGAAAAGTAATCCATTTACTCACGGAACGGAATTCCCCTTCTCATTGAAAAGAGAAGACAACAAATAATAAACCAATAACAACCCAAACTATCCTCACTGAATATCATTTGAAGCGGTGATCAAATACTTCTCGTGTCTGCAATAAAAACGTTTTCCCCCTCAATTGCAGTAGCTGTCCATGCGTTGTGCAGGCAAACTATATGGTGGCACACTTTAACCCCAACAACGCTAACGCATTTTATATGTAATTGGAATCTATCTAGACATATATAAATAACTAATTATTGTTTAACACCCCAACATTGCTTGGCAATAGGACTGAACTATTGCGGATCTTTTAATCACTCGGTTTCTTTCTAATCGTTTCCCGTGCCGACAAAATTGCACATCGGTCTCAACGGTTAAGTCCGAATGGGGTTAAAGCGTATCCCTTTCGACAATTAATGACACGATTTACTCTCCGAAGTAAGTTTTGTCCGTCGCTGCATGTATAGATATCGAAGAAAACTTAACCATCTCAGTACTGCTTCACCAAATGGGAGATTTCTGACATCCCCGTAAGGAGCGGATAATTTTGGACCCCCCCCCCCCCCCACCCCACCCACCCACCCACCCACCCCACTTGATTTGGCGTCGGCTAACCAAAATGGGAATTTTAGTTATGTCCATTTACCGTGTAGGAGATATCGCCACTAGAGCACACATGATGCATATTAGTCTCTCTCCACGCTGGCGCATCAACACGCCATTTCTTGACCTCAAAAATCGACTATAATGAATTCCTATTACCTATGGACTGTGAACGAGGAATAGTTTTCGGCATCTTCTGGAATTATTGTATGCAATGTGTGTTTTCCAGTTTCTTTTGAAGATGATGGTCTGGAATTCTTACAAATGTGTATAAAGCTCACTTCACCGCCACCACACCCCACCCCACCCCAGAATTTGGCTAAAACTAGTTTATTATTCCTTTTCAGTTATCGCTTTTAGGGAAATTGAGGAAGGTGCCCACTTACATTTAATTTGTTACGTTATTATTTGTTCTCATTTTGCTTTTTATTTCATGTTTTAGTCCTAAGAAATGTGTACATAGTTCATATCTCTATATGCACCCACTGATTACAAGCACCATACCACATGTACCTCTTGGAGAAAAAAAACAATTAACACAGATAAACTGTACCTCATTGAATGAACATCCATCACAATTTCTACTCATACTTTGTTCAACAAAATCATATCCGGGAAAACAATGGGCCTCAGATATAATATTCAATGGCGGGTAGTATAACACTAGATGAGATTCAGACAAGCGACGAGCATAATTTTTTTCAGAAAATTCAATGATAAAATCCAGAACCTCTCAGAGGAAGATGAAAATGAATCACAGCTTGCCGACCACCACCACACTTGTAAATACTATATGGCCGCGGAATTTCTACAAAACATATCTGGCATCAAGACGTCTCTAAGCATATTTAACCTTAATTGCAGAAGTCTTAACGCCCACTGGGATGCCTTGAATAACATACTATACACTTTGCAAACTGACGCCAATCCGTTTGACATCATCGGATTGACAGAGATATTCAAATGTCCCGAAAACAAATCTTATAATCCAGCGGGTTACCAAAACATCTTAACTGATATGCGAACTGATGATGGCAGGGGAGGTGTTGACTTATTTATAAAGGAAGGTATAAATTATAAATTACTCCCCGACTTGACCGTTTTTATACCCCACGTATGTGAAACATTATTCGTGGAGATCATAGGTAGAAAGATTCCACCGACTATAATCGGTGTAATATACCGGCCAAATTCTCAGCCTAGGGCTGACCTAAACCTTTTCCTAACTCAAGTCAACTCAATATCTGGCCTAATTAACTCAGAAAATAAAAACTGCGTCTTACTTGGTGACTTCAATATTGATTCAATCAAGATCTCTGAACATAAACAAACAGACGATTTCATCGATAATATGTTTTGCCTGGGATTTCTGCCCACCGTGACAAAACCGAACAGAGTGACAAAACACTCAGCAACCCTGATAGACAACATTTTTGTTTACAAGGTCAGAAGCTCCATATCTGGAATTGTTATTACAGACTTCGCTGATCACTTTGGAACGTTCTACTTAGAAACAAGTTTAAAAACAAATATTGACAGAGAAACAATAAACACAAGAAATATATCCCAGGAAAATATTAACACTTTCTATGGGAAGCTTTTGGAACTTGACTTCAATAATGTATTAAACACTCATTGTCCCGACGAAGCATATAACATCTTCATAAATATATTCCTACAGGCCTTCAATGAGAGTTTCCCCTTAAAAGAAAGACAGCAAAAAAATCGATATGTCAAAAAACAATCTTGGATGACCAATGGCTTAATAACCTCCTCAGTAAACAAACTTAAACTCTACCAAAAACAACTGAAAGGCCCTACCGATGAAAATAAAGGTGCTTATAAACAGTTTTGCCAAGTCTTCAACAAAACAAAACGGAAAAGTAAAGCCTCTTATTATAACTCTATACTCAAAGAAAATCAATATAACCTAAAGAAAACATGACAAATATTAAATGAAGCAATCCAAAAACCCCATTCAAAAATTAAATTATCAGCAAGTTTCAAAGTTAATGATACAGAAATCTCCAATGGAATTGAGATCGCGCGAGAATTTAATAACTTTTTCACTAGCGTGGGAGAATCTACGTCCGCACAGATAGCGGCTTCGAATAAACATTTCTCGAGTTACCTTCAAGGGAGCGGTCACCCGAGCAGCTTCTTCATTGAGCCCACAACCCCTGACGAAGTTGTCAACATAACTAAGAAAATGAAAACTAAAACAAGCAAAGATTGTAACGAATTGACCTCTAGACTCATCAAGGAAATTATTAATTCTTTATCGACCCCCTTATCACATATAATAAACCTATCTTTCGAAACCGGCATAGTACCCGAGAAGATGAAATTAGCTAAAGTAATTCCAGTATTTAAATCAGGTGACGCGAGTGTTCTCAATAATTATAGACCAATTAGCATACTTCCTATTTTCTCCAAACTCTTAGAAAAGATTATGCAGGTTCGCCTTGACACATTCCTAGTGAATAATAACATCATTTACCAACACCAATACGGATTTAGAAAAGGACATTCAACAGTGCACCCGATACTACACTTTCTGGACCATATAGGAACTGAAAATAACAAACCCACCAAAGATAGTACAATCTCTGTTTTTTTTAGACCTGTCAAAAGCCTTCGACACAATAAACCATGATATTCTCCTCAAAAAGTTAGAGTTTTATGGGTATAGGGGTGTTGTAAACAAATGGTTTCAGTGTTATCTCAGTGATAGAAAGCAATATGTAGAGTACCTGAACAAAAAATCATCACACACCATAATAACCTACGGAGTTCCACAGGGTTCAATTTTAGGGCCTGTTTTATTTTTGATTTACATTAATGACATATCAAATGGTACTACCTTGAATCCCCTATCGTTCGCTGATGACACAACGGGCTATACATCCCATCATAATCAAGAAATCTTATATCAGTCTGTCAACACTGAACTAGAAAAATTAAATATGTGGTGCAGAGCCAATAACCTACTCCTGAACGCCAAAAATCGAAATATGTCATAATCAGCTCGTCACATATCAAACTTAAAAATAATAATAATATAATTAGCATCGATAATAATCCCATAATCAGGATGGGTATTAAAGAAACAGAATCCTCTGTCAAATTTTTAGGAGTTCATCTCGACGATAAGTTGAGTTACTCCACCCACATTTCAATGTTGTGCACAAAAGTAGCAAGAGCTGTTTGGGCAATAAATAGAGTTAAAAAAATCCTACCACATTGAGCGTTAGTCACCCTGTATTATGCGTTAATTGATAGTCACTTCCTGCTTGGTATCCAAATATGGGGTCACTCCAAACATATAAACAAACTCTATTTCTTACAAAAAAGAGCAATCCGAAAAATAAACGAGAAAGCTTATAACTGTCACACAGATCCCCTATTTCTAAAAGATAAAATACTTAAAATTCAAGACCTTTATACACTACATGCATTGTTACTGGTACATGACTGGCATAACAATGCATTGCCTACCACCTTTAATAATTACTTCACCTCTATTACAAACCAAGATGGAGTTGTGACTAGACAATCAGGATTATTAAAAACAAACACGCCTGGAACCAAATTTGTTGAATGGCTACCAGCGAACCACTTTCCGGCATTATGGAACAAATTAGACAATGAAATACGGAATATACACGATAGAAATGTTTTTAAATTGATCTTAACCAACTTACTAACAGGCTCCTATCTCACTTCTATCTCATGTTCAAATCCTTATTGCCAAGATTGTAACGTTTTATTAAATACTCGCTTGACTCTGAATCTCATCACTTTGTCGACCAATAACACTGTCGACCAATAACTTTGTCGGTCAATAGCTTATTTCTCCATCGCTTGAAGGCAATTTCCCGTGAAGTGTGGATATTGCGCGCGATATGGTGATGTAACAATTAGCGTTTTTCAGTCACTCTCTGAATACTTCAATTGAGTCAAGAAAACTTAGCAGTGAGACATTGGCTCACCCGACACAATTCGGAAGATACACGATGATGGGACGGATCTGTGTCTGATGATTTGGTGTCTCGCTCGCCATGCCAGTCTCTGTATTGTCATTCAGTATTTTTGACGAATCTTTGGTTGTCACCCTGCTTTTCTTCCCGCCGAATTCTGGTTGCCTCCTGTGAGATGAGGCATTCTGGCCCTTTTTCCCCTTAAAGTAACTAAACAGAAAGCGATGGATACTCAGAACATTGTGGATTTATTTGGCCAATTCCACATTTCATAGAACAAGTAGTAATATTTACTAAAAGAGACAAATTATTTTTTTGTAATCTGCAGATCTCCAAGAGATAAATTCAACTTGTATTAAGGAGATGGCAGGTAGACAGCCAATCTGGCTATGCCCTCTCCTTGTAATTTTTGTACCACATAATCAATACATATTGTTTATAATTTGTATCACTATTTGTAACTCGCATATGCTTTCAAATTTATTGTATGCTATTAAGGTACATTTATTACTAAATATATATTGAATTGAATTGAAGTCCCCACGATGCCTACTTATAATAGTAACACGTAGTGCTATAGGACCATTCCTTTGTATAAGAGTAGTGTGTAGTGCTATAGGACCCTAAACAGAACGGAGCGTGTTCTATTGTACAAGAGTACTTTATTTGGCTCGGTTTTCTAACTGAATCCTCCTTTTTTCCCCAATAATTAACCAGACTTTCATACCTTTCTGGATATGATAAAAAAAAATAACAACACATTTTTTAACATTCTAATTTCTTTTATTCAACAAAAAAAATACAACTTTTTATGGAAACAGTTTCTTCTATGGTATGTAGATTGTCAGATATTCATAAACAGTCTTTCTGCAGATTGGACATCTTCTCAGTGGTTTGCAACAGCGATTGCACAGGCACAAATGGCTACATGGTCACGGAGCGACATTGGCAACCGCTAATAAACACACACTACATTTCGTCCTCCGTGAATTTTCTTCTTGAACTGATGTGTCCATTTCTTCTTTGTGGCCATTTCTTCTTCTTGAACTTTTTCAACGTCCATGAATTCAGGTGGTAAATTATGAATGTAATAACAGTCTGGAGAATTTTTTCTGTGCTCTTCTATAACATCATCTTCTGTTTGCCAGAAACGGACAATAATACCACAGTGAAAACATTGAGTTCTGACCCTGTCCCGAAATAAAAGAATCCAGCTTTTGTCAGTTCATTCGGGGTTTTAACACTTTCACATGGTAACATGAAGTCGAGAGTATTGAGACGATTTTCCTCCAATGCATGCTTGATGTGTTTTGGTGGTCTCTGTTCTGGTGTCTTTCTTATTAAAGCTTCATTTTCCCCACGTAATAGCTGCCCCAGTACAGGTGGTGGAACATCACGAAAATACTTTTCGAATAAAATGCACATTCTCTCTACAAAGTCTATTGGATTTCTTGTTTCTTGGTTTCTTGATTGATAATCAGTCAGCACCATCCTGATCAAACATAGAATAGTGAACTTTCTTCAATCCTTTTTATCTTCATTCTTCTTTGGTTTACTTTCTCTCTTTGGTTTGGGTTCTCCTATTTCAAGACTCCTCTTCTTTGCTATATTCACTTCTTCCCAATCTCTCGTGGTAAATTGGAACCCAACGTCGTTCTTTAACAGTTGAATTTGTAAATCGTTGTTGAGTTTGAAGACGGTCACATTCGTAGACGTCCTTCTTCTTTGGCTGTCGAAACACAAATGAGCTGAAAGCCAAGTGCGCCCTTTTTTATTGTTTTTCTTCAATACAGCGACATCTAGTGGCAGGTTTCTTCTATGACCTCATTAACCAACACATTATTATCCATTAGATCAGTTGTAAACATGTTGGATATGGTTTCCATCGGTACACCGCAACAGCGATGTTTCAAGCAAAACAGGCAGTATTGTCCACACACCAATATCTGGAATTCTTCTTCGGGAAATTCTCGAATGGTCTGTGTTGTGGTGGTAATCCATAGGAATGAAAGCGCACTGCGTTGCAGTGACTGACATGTTTTGTTTTTTGGGTGTTTTTTGGAAAAAAAAACTTTCTGTAGTCTGGATCCGTGTTGGCTATCAAAGCCGCTGGTCTATGATCTGGTAATCTTCTTGATAACCTGTTTCTTACAAATACACCCAACAACATCCTCTTTAAACTCTCTGGTCAAAGGGCGTTCTCTAATTGCAGTATGTTCATGTCGAATAATGGAAGATTACTTGTCTATTCTTATCCACTTCTATGATGCTCTGGAATTCTGCATACACCAGTACGTTGATTGTGGCTGGTAACGGGTTTTTGAAATGGACTTCTAGTCTCAAGGTTCCTCTCTACACCAGATCGAAGTGTTGCCCATGTAATAGGTCTGGAGTCGGGTCGAATGCGAATATGGTGTATCCATTTATGTACTCTTCTCGATGTGGTTTCTTTAATTCTCGTACATTTGTCCAGTCCCTTGGAACAGGGTCGCATAACATTTCTTCGTTGAAGGTAAGCCTCTAGTCCTTTGGTTGTTGGAATGCAGAATCCAGTCGATGCTTGCTTCTCTTTCCTCTGTGTTTCTAGTGGAATAATATTGCATCTTCTTTTGGTTTTCTTGGTCAAATCACGTTTCTTGTTCGGTCCAATGTATGCTTCATGAATCGACCGTACAGGGTACCGTGTTGACATGTATCAGCAAAAGATAAAGGATCACCAAGATTTATGATTATAAGTTTGAGACTCAACTTGAAACAACGTGATTTTATTATTGATTTTTTCTCATCATGATTTCACATCAAGGGAAGCAACTCTACAATATGTTGCCACAGTTTAAAGTACAACAGCACATCAACGCTCTTTTTTTCTGGCGCTCATGAACATGACACAGGGTATTCTTGTGGAATTAATAAACAACGTAGACGTCCTGTTTTCACAACTCGAGTCAGATGTTTCCAATATTCCCAAGTAAAGTCAAGTTCCATCCTGTTTTTCAATAGATGGATATGTACATCACCTCCCGTATTTCTAGAAACCGTAACGAGTAGTTGTTCCGACATTCTTTCTCTTTTAAGGTTCGAACAGAAATGAGAACTTTGTTACCCGAGTGTTCCTTCTATAGTCTCTCGTCACTGTGACTTTCCATTGACTAGTTCCTTGCCTGTTTTAAGGCGGGGATTAGACCAGTTGTGTTTCTAAAAATTTGCTTTTCAAATCCATTTTCACATGAACAAATCATTGTCATAATATCACCAGTCATCTTCACACTTTGGTTATGTCACGTTACCAATTTTATATAGTTGCAGTAGTGGCCGGAATTCTTTTTTTTTTATTCTTCTATTAAGCTTCAAACCATTTAACCATTTTAGGTTTATTTCGTTGTGTAGGTTTTGTCTCAGTCTCCGTCTTTGTCTTGGACTGTCTCATGAAATCCCAACGTTCTTTATGACCAATCAATTCTTGGTGAATGTTACTTTCTCTCGTGGCCTCGGCCAACACTTCCCATGCTTTAGGTTGGAAAGATTTTTTTCGTCTTCTAAGCAAATCATTTAGAAGATCTGTCATATTAGACCC
This sequence comes from Pictodentalium vernedei, assembly GCA_031216915.1. Lineage (NCBI taxonomy): Eukaryota > Metazoa > Mollusca > Scaphopoda > Dentaliida > Dentaliidae > Pictodentalium > Pictodentalium vernedei. The sequence goes on along the minus strand of CM062296.1, from coordinate 275,015,943 downwards.
TACCACTGTTTGATCTTTGTTGACTAGTTCGTCCCTCTCACTCCAAGATATATTTGGGTTATTTCTGATTCGATTCAACAACAACTTTGCCTTTCTCTTTATAGTCATAGGTGCAGAAATGAGAATGTCTTTGATCTGTAGTGTCTTTCTCAAGTTCGACTTTGGTGGGTCGAGGGGGCATTGCCTTTTGCTCAAATGTCAATTTCCTTTGAAAAACTTGATTATATCGAATCATCTTTTCGTTGGATGTGAAGAACGGGGCATCGATAATATCTCTCATTTCTCGATCCAAATATGAAACAGCCATTTCATTTGGTTGTCTCGGAGTCTCTTGTGGGCTTTCCAATAACCTTGGTTCTACCAACACGTGCCTCTTCTGTTCTGTTCCCTTCTTTCTTGTAAAAAGCTGGTGTAGTACAACTTTCTACTGTGGTAAGTGTTCAACACGGTATAAGAGAACAGATAATCTAAATGCGCACGAAAAGTTAAGTGGTCATGATAATAAACCAACTGAACAGCTTAATCAAAATGTTAGACCAGACAAAAATCCATGGATACGACTGCTCCAAAAAGAGGACGAACCAACGATAAATCCATGGGAACAGCTCGAAAAACAACATTTGGATCAGAATGTTGAGCCAATCAGAAACTTGTGGGCACCAATATCCCGAACAGAAAACATGTGGCCACTCACACCCTTGAACCAAGGTAATCCAAAAAAGATGAAAGAACCACTACACCAACATTTTACAAGAAAGAAGAGAACAGAAGATGTACATGTTGGTAATAATAATAACACTTTGGCCGGCCGCTGATTTGTCGCGGTTCTCGGATGAGAAGGCCTTGGTTACCCCTGTACTCCCAACTGCCTCCCTATTCCCACGCTTCTTCACTCCCCCAACACTCGGAGACGAACTGCTTGATGACATCCCTTGCCCCATTCTTCCCAATCTCTCCGATTAGCATATTAACCCTCTCCTTTGAGTCTCCCACTAACTACATGTCCTTCATTCTCCCATCCCACTTCCCCATTATACTTCCAGTGAATCTTATTCTTTTAGACTGGTATTTTGGGCATTCTAGAGGAAAGTGTTCCAGGGTCTCCACCACGCCCAAATTACACATCTGGCACATCTATCCTGTCATTGATCCTCATCCACCCAAGCTCACTCCTGTTTGCTTCTAGTTCTGTGGCATTACTCGACTCCGTTATCCATCGGCCTGCATCGTTCTGCAGGATTTCCAAGCTCTTTACAGCCGTCTGGTTTAGGGGTACCACTACCGTACCATATGTTATACTAGGCAGACCCTCCATTCTCCAAATGGTTTTCCCCACGAAAACCTTATTGAAACTATTTCTCCCAATAAGTTTCATTTGGTTAAGGATTCGCCTCCCCTTCAGAATCAATTTGTTTGTGTGGTTTCGGTAGATGCCTCTTCCTGTGATGTTTATATTTACCCCCAGATACTCGTAGTCACCTGTCTCTCCTACACCAAGAAATTTGCTGCTACCTTCCGGAATACAGAATATAGAACCAAGGTTATTGGAAGGTCCACAAGAGACTCCGAGACAACCAAATGAAATGGCTGTTTCATATTTGGATCGAGAAATGAGAGATAGTATGGATGCCCCGTTCTTCACATCCGACGAAAAGATGATTCGATATAATCAAGTTTTACAAAGGAAATTGACATTTGAGTAAAAGGTAATGTCCCCTCGACCCATCAAAATCGAACTTGAGAAAGACACTACAGATCAAGACATTCTCGATTCTGTACCTATGACTATGAAGAGAAAGGCAAAGTTGTTGTTGAATCGAATCAGAAATTACCCAAATATATATTGGAATGAGAAGGGCGAACTAGTCAACAAAGAGTGGTAGGGTCTAATGTGATAGATCTTTTAAATGATTTGCTTAGAAGACGAAAATCTTTCCAACCTGAAGGATGGGAAGTGTTGGCCGGGGCCCTGAGAGATAATAACATACCCCAAGAATTAACTAGTCATAAAGAACGTTGGGATTTCATGAGACAGTCGGAGACTAAGTCGGGGACAAAGACGGAGACTGGTTTTATTTTGTCTTCAAAATAATTAATGATCAGCAGGCAGGGAGAACTCCTTATCAGGTTGTCAATGACAACAATCGCATGAGCTCTTCTCATCCTTATCGAGCAATTGGCACTGAACGAATTGTCTCAGTGGTATTTTGGTTTCAACTTGAATTGGTCGTGGTTAATTATTCTCTTAAAAAAACCCACCCACCCACCCTTGGCAATTGTTTTTACAAACAATTGAACTAGTTTATTTGTAGACTGCCATCCATATGTTTTGATTATTAACAAATATTTGTTAATTTTTATTTGGCTATTAAATGATCATTAATTTATTATGTTATACAGTGGACGACTGGACGTTGTCCATTATAAAAGGTAATGTTATATCTGCACCCAGTGACGTTGTATGCAAGTAACGGTACTTAGTAGTGGCGGAAAATTGAACACCACGATCCGTGAACTACGACCTCCTGGTGAATAGAAATACTGAATACGGACTGGTGATTGGTTAGTTTGAATGATGCGCCATCTCGGAGATCGATGTCCAGGTTGCTAGAGACGCTTTTGGTATCAGTCTGTCTTGGCTGCTCCTTGAGGAAGATCATAGATTGGATCCGGATCAGTTGCTGTACAAATCTTGTCATCGGAGTATTGTAAGCAGATTGCCAGTGGAGGAATTATTTGGTGAGTAGAGCTAATTACAGCTTCTCAAGAGAATTTCCCCTGTTGTGGTCCTCAGTAACTGGTCGGTTTCCGTGACAGTAAAGTTGTTCTATCCTTGGTACGGGGCCCGACGATCGCGGATGTGCCAAGCAAAGATAGAATAGTAATAAATACATAATAGTTTCAGAAATTTCTCATTTGAAATCCTATGACATTGTCCATTTGATGTTGAATTTCTTCTTCCAATCGATTGTATTGGAAGATAGTAGTTCGACGATTGACGATGGATAATTGAAGTATAAATTTCATTTTTTCTGAAATTCACCTATTATTTTTATCCTGTTATTTTTCATGTATTTGTTAAATACCAAAGGCCACTTCAATAAAAGCATTATCTGCTTAACTTGTGTTAACACTTCACTTTCTACCCAGGCTGATCATAAGACAAAACCTAAAGAAACGAAATAAACCTAAAATGATTAAATGGTTTGAAGCTTAATAGAAGAATAAAAAAAAAAGAATTCCGCCACTACCGCAACTATATAAAATTAGTATCGTTTCATAACCAAAGGGTAAAGATGGCTGGTGATATTAAGACAATGATTTTCCCATGTGAAAATGGATTTGAAGTCCAAATTTCTAGAAACACAACTGGTCTAATCCCTTCCCTAAAACAGGCAAGCTAGGAACTAGTCGAGGGAAAGTCACAGTGACCAGTCACTATAAAAGGAACACTCGGGTAACAAAGTTCTCATTTCTGTTCGAACCTTGAATGAGAAAGGATGACGGAACAACTACTCGTTACGGTTTCTAAAAATACGGGAGTTGATGTACATATCCATCTATTGAAAAACAGGATGGAACATGACTTTACTTGGGAATATTGGAAACATCTGACTCGAGTTGTGAAAACAGGACGTGACGTCTACGTTGTTTATCAATTCCACAAGAATACCCTGCACAGTCGATTCATGAATCATACACTGGACCGAACAAGAAACGTGATTTGACCAAGAAAACCAAAAGAAGATGCAATATTAATTATTCAACTAGAAACACTGGGGGAAAGAGAAGAAGGCATTGACCGGATCCTGCATTCAAACAACCAAAGGACCAAAGGCTTACCTTCAACGAAGAAATGTTATGCGACCCTGTTCCAAGGGACTGGACAAATGTACGAGAAAGAAAGAAAACACATCAGCCGAGTACATAAATGGATACATCCTATCCGTATCTGACCTGACTCCAGACTTACATGGACAACACTTCGATCTGGTGAAGAGAGGAACCTTGAGACTAGAAGTCCATTTCGAAAACCCGTTATTAACCACAATCAACGTACTGGTGTATGCAGAATTCCAGAACATCATAGAAGTGGATAAGAAAAGACAAGTAATCTTCGATTACTTTACATGAACACGTTGCAGTTAGAGAACGCCCTTCGATCAGATAGTTGTTTGAAGAGGATGTTGTTGGGAGTATTTGCAAGAAACAGATATGATATGATATGATATTTTATGAATCTTATATTACCAAGAAGATTACCAGATCTCAGATCAGCGGTTTTGATAGCCAGCACGGATCCAGAACACAGAAAGTTTTTTTCTAAAAAAAAACAAAAAACTGTGAGTCACCGCAACGCAGAGCACTTTGTTTCCTATGGATTACCACCTCAACACAGACCGTTCGAGAATTTCCTGAAGAAAAATTGCAGATATTGGAAGTATAATACAAAATGCCTTCAAGGACCATTACCAGTGTGTGGACAATACTGCCTGTTTTGCTTGAAACATCGCTGTCGCGGTGTACCGATGGAAACCATATTCAACATGTTTACAACTGATCTAATGAATAGTGATATGTTGGTTCATGAGGTCATAGAAGTAACCTGCCACTAGATGTCGCTGTATTGAAGAAAAACTATAAGAAAGGGCGCACTTGGCTTTCAGCTCATTTGTGTTTCGACAGCCAATTGAAGAAGGATGATCTAGGAACGTGACCGTCTTCAAACTCAACAACGATTTACAGTTTCAACTGTCCAAGAACGACGTTGGGTTCCAATATACCACGAGAGATTGGGAAGAAGTGACCAAAGCGGTGGATATAGCAAAGAAGATGAGTCTTGAAATAGGAGAACCCAAACCAAAGAGAAAACCAAAGAAGAGTGAAGATAAAAAGAATTGAAGAATGTTCACTATTCCATGTTTGATCAGGATGGCGCTGAATGATTATCAGTCAAGAAAACAAGAAACAAGAAACCCAAGAGACTTTGTAGAGAGAATGGGCGTTTTATTCGAAACGTATTTTCGTGATGCTCCATCACCTGTACTATTACGTGGAGAAAATGAAGCTATAATAAGAAAGACACCAGAACAGAGACCACCAAAACACATCAAGTATGCATTACAGAAAAATCGTCTCAAGACTTTCGATTTCATGTTACCAACTGAAAGTGTGAAAACCCCGAATCAGTGAACTGACAAAAGCTGGAGTTATTTATTTCGGGACAGGAGACAAAACTCAATGTTGTCACTGTGTTATTATTGTCAGAAGATGATGTTATAGAAGAACACAGAAAATATTCTCCAGACTGTTATAATTTACCACCTGAATTCATGTTCGTTGAAAAAGTTCAAAAAGAAAACACATCAGTTCAGGAAGAAGATTCACGGAGGGCGAAATTTAGTGTGTGTTTATTAGCGGAAGCCAGTGTCGCTCTGCGATATGTAACCATTTGTGCCTGTGCAAAAGATTATTGTAAACCACTGAGAAGATGTCCAATCTGCAGAAAGACTGTTTATGAATATCTGACAATCTACATACCATAGATGAAACTGTTTCCATAAAAAGTTGTATTTTTGTTGTTGAATAAAAGAAATTATGTTGTTATTTTTTTATCATATCAAAAAAAGTATGAAAGTCTGGTTAATTATTCGGGAATAAAGGGAGATTTTGTTGGAAAACCGAGCCAAATAAAATTACTCTTGTACAATAGAACACGCTCCGTTCTGTTTAGGGTCCTATAGCACTACCTGCTACTCTTATACAAAGGAATGGTCCTATAGCACTACGTGCCACTATTATAAGTAGGCATCGTGGGGACTTCACGTCAAATAAAGTCGCTTTGGTGATTTGGGGGGATTATCGGCTTGTCTGTGGTAATTCTATGAAATATTCAAAGATTCTACAGGAATCAGAACCAGAGAAGGACTCTTGTACAAAAGAATTCGTCCTATAGCACTACGTGCTACTGTTATAAATAGGATTCGTTGGGAAATTCGAACAAACAAAGTGCATTTTGGTAATTTGGAGGGATTGTCGGCTTGATTGAGGTAATTCTACGAAGCAAACGGGGATTCTGGGGGAATCCGAACCAGGTAAACTACTCTAGTTCAATAGAACTTACCCCCGGGCGCTGCCTCGGTACAATAACAGTACGTGCTACTATTATAAGTAGGATTCTTGAAGAATACGTATCAAATCAAGTCTTTTTAGGTGAGTGGGGGAGGGGGGTTGTCGGGTTGTTTGTGGTAATTAGATTTACTCTTATTCAATCGAACACACCCTCCGAACATATCCCTATCTTGTTGTAGGCCTTTAGGTAACATAGCAACCATATAGAAACCAAGATCATTAGATGGCGGCCTCAAGTATACAAAATGGACGACGGAAACAGTTATCACTCTAACAATACTCGCCGCGCATGCGCACTAAGACCACGTATCACCATGGAAATGACGTCACAACATTGCCATTTACGCGGGCTACCACGACAACCAAACATGACGCCACGAGGTCACGTGACTGACGTCACTTCCTAGGTCTACGGGTTAGGTCCGGCTGAATATGGACGGTTACCACATCTCCTACTACTGTTGTATCTGGGCAAGACTTGGCTGCCTAACAACTGACAAGGTTCTTGGGATGTAACTTACAAATGTATTTAAAAACTGCCTGTTGAGGCACCTGTTTTGTTGCAGCAAAAGTGATTAAAAGTGATTAAAGTCAAAATAAGGCCTTCAGGAGTTGAAAGAATAATTAATTTTTTATTTGAATGACAGATTTGGGAAATATGGGGGTTGAATCGGGGGGGGGGGGGGGCGCAAAAAAAATGCCAGGATACAAGGTCCGGTGGGTGGGTGGGTGGATGGGTGGTTTCGAGCCCAAAGTGCAGTTTTTGCCGGTGTCATGCAATTTTTTGCCAAATATCATTTTACAGACAAGTAATTACAACCAAGGTGAATTCAAGTGCTTCGATTTATAACTTAGAACAGAATAGAGCATTGATAATGTGTTGGGGGCTCCATGTTAGAATTTTTTCCCCATGTTTTACACTTCATTAGGGGTGGGTCCTATTCTGGGCCTGGCAAAAATTTGCAAAACAAAAAACGTGATTCCCAGCTATCTGGTCATGATTTTCACTCCTTTATATTTCTACTAAGGCAGTCTGCCTCTTATTAGTGCTTTGTAGCTCCTATTATTTGCTTCTTCTGTAAGCCCCAGGGTGCCTCATACCATTGGTCTAGTGTGCTTCCATGTATGGAATGAATAATTGGAAAGATTGATAAAATAAAAATCTTGATTGTGGAAAACGTGTATAATTTCAAGGTAAATATGATTCTAGTGACACTAACATAAAAAAATAAATAAGATTTACTGTCGCCAGTGGAAAAAAAACAGTGTATTGAAACCACCGAGGCAGTGGTCACTGCAATCGAAGGGGAATAACTCCAAATATTTTCACTGTATTCTTTTCTGGGAAATACAATTGCAGAATAAGATAAAAGTTATCATAAAACTGAATTTGAAAGTGGGATGGGCATGGTGACACTGACATTGTCATTGCCATTGGTGTATTCAATCCAGTCAATTTGACAATTTCACTACAATAATTCAGTTATTTGTAGTACTCAGACATTGTTGATTGAAAATGATTTTCTGCTACTAATACTTCTAGCTTTTGTAATGACTCTGCTTTTGGTTAGATTAAAATAAAAATTTATTTTTAAATTGATTTTTTTTTTTTTTTTGAAGATAAGTTATTGATTTGTTCATATTTCCCCAGACAGTACACAGCCGTCACACTCACACTGAACACTAGTCACAGTCACACACAGGGGCTAGCGCCAGTAGCGGAAAATTTCACTGATTCTATATAATGGTTCTATAATTTATAAACTCACCAACTCCGTTAACTTTCTCTAAAAACTTCGGGCATTGAAAAAAATCACATTTCAGAACATGCGCATCTCAAAAATACTTTTGGCAGTCAAATGCGCAGTAGATCTACACTCTCGTGATTTTCATATTTACCATAGGCACAGGCATTTTGCCAGTCTTCCGCTCTTGTTTACAACATCCTGTTTCGTCTGCTGCAGTGGCACACGCATGCGCATTTCGCATTATTAGGAACTTGACGTGGTGGTAAACTCAAACTTTTACACATTTACAAACATTCATATTCTCCAGTAAATACTTATCTGTATTACGTCGACTCGACAACGGGGATGAAACAAGCTTGTATGTTATCCGTTTTAATTGTGTGAGATTTATTTAAAGCGGTTGGTCCAATTTCAGTGAGTTATCCTATCGTTTCGACATTGGACATTCTTGTGTCTGATGTCGTCACTCGGTGTCGATGACTTTTATTTTTAATCTCAAAATTCTCATAAAAGGTTTATCATATCTATGGACTATAATAAGTATAATTTGTGGTAAAAGTTACTTACTAAACCCCCCCTCAGGCGCGTAGCCAGGATATCAAGTTAGGGGGGCAAGAGTAATATCTAGGGGGGGGGGGGGGTGTATACAGAATATGATTCGCTGCATCATCCGAGTCTCGCAGCGGCAAGATGGAGTGTCACGACACAAGAGTGAGTGTCCCCCATTCGTTGCCCCCGGAAAAAATTTGAAATTCGAGACGAAAAAAAAACCGCAATTACTTTGAGTCCGTTTGTGTCCATAATTTATAAGTTGTGAAAGGCATCAATAGACAATCAGTTTTCATTAGGTGACAAAAAACTCACAATGTGGGCTAATTACATGTATTGAATAATTGATGCCTTTCACAACTTGTAAATTATGGACACACACGGACTCAGAATCAAGGAAATTGCTAGATATTAAAACTTCTTGCCAATGTTCCCTATATTGGTTAACTTGAGGCAATGGGGGTGGGGGTGGGGGGGTGGGGGTGGCATGTGCCCGCTCAGCCCCCCCCCCCCTTCCCTGGCTGTGCCACTGCCCCCCCCCCCCCCCCCTCGAAGTTGGAAATACTAATATGAAAATATTTACTCAGTGTGTGTGGCTATCGTTTTGGCGTTCAATGACCATCTAAATCATATTTATTTCCATTTTCGCGTGTCTGTCACTATTGTCAGTGTCACTGTCACTGGGTAAAACAGTATTCAAGAAGGCGAGGTCATGAATGGCACGTCATGTTTGAGGTTACTAGTGCACTACGGCGCTAGCCTACGAAGATCATCCCACAAAATGCCTACGGAGATCATCCCACAAAAATCCGAATTTGATGTGCGCTAAACGTGGTAGAGCACCTGCCGGTAATAACTGAAAGAGGTGGATATTTATTGAACATTAGTAGTCATTACCCTATCAGTATCAGAAATGAGAGAAAGACTGTGAAGGTTGGGGTGATGGTGCATTCCCATACCAAACAACTTTACAAGACAACAGATATCCATCAAACTCATGATCATTTTAATGTACTTTGAAAAAAAAAACAAATCTAGAAATTTATTTTCCCAATTTGGACCTTCAGGCTTCACCACGCGAATGTTGACCAATTCCAGAGACCCTGTCCGAAAGTACCCAGGAATATCCCTGACAATTTTAGTACATGTTTGTTGGTGTCGTCATTGACACAGAGTCACAGACCTGATTGAAGAATATCTTTATCCCATGATACCCCTGTCCTTTATTTGTTTTACATGGGTGGATAAAGTTGTCTTTCTCTCATTAAGGTTATCTGAGGTTGGGGGGCACCTAGTTTATCTTACCCCGGGGTTCAATTTATTCTGAAAATTTATATTCACAGGTTTGGCTAACCAAATTTTAAATGATTACCAAATTATATGCAAATTTGACTGCAATGCAAACCCACATAAATCAAAACCTGCATCATCATCCTGCATATTTTCCACCTCCCTAGAATTTCTCTTATTTTGCACATAATTTTATTTTTCTTTCTGACACAGGTTTTGATACAATCCCTCAGCCACTATTGTTAAATGGAAAAAATGATGTGGTTATCAAATTAGCTTATTTTTAGACTGAGTAGACTCCAGACACCAATGTCCTACATTGAATAAAGTCCTGTATTTCACAGCATCTCCATTATATGCCCAACTAGTATAAGGTTCAGAGGTTTGGTATTGGACAAGTGTGGAATTAAGCAGCCTGTCATTGTCATTGTCAATGACAATGATAGACATAATTTGATTGTTCAACAAACAACAATTAACTTGCCTGAATTATGACCATACTATTTCTTGCAACTCAGTGTAAATTGATATGTGTATTTAACTGATAATGTTGAAAGGGTTTTTACTGTTTGTAATGTCCAATTTAGTTGGCTCCCTGTCTCCCTCAGATTCTTGACAAGTTGTTGTCAATTATTAGAAAGTTCTCAAACTTCTCTTACAGAGAGCTTTCCAATAAATGATAACTGATAAGACCTGATTTTGATCAGATGAACATAAATAATTAATATGTGGATTATATAGTTATTCTTGGTATTTAGGAAGAACAAATAAGCTGAATTTGACTGTTGATGCCTTTCACAGTGACAGACAGTTTACAAATTGAGCTGTAAAACAAAAATCCAAAATATCTACAAAACCGTATCAGGTGATCCATTGTTGGAACAAGCTCACTGAGGTCATTACAATGTTGGAGGGCACCATGATATGGTTTTGTTGAAATTTTTTTTAAAAATTAAAAAAAAATCATTAATATACTGAATTTGGATATCTTGTGCATTGATTGGGTAAAGGATTGAAATAAATATTTCTTGGCTTGAAAGATTCAATCAAAGCTTACCATTTACAAAGTCTACAGCCCAATAGTGTAATGTTGCTTCTTACCCCAATACAAAAACATATACTGTTTCTCTGAGTAATGGAACAGTACACCATAGTATTCAGTGGTCGAAAGGAATAGTTTCACACTTACACTAACACTACGGAACTTAAAATCACTTTGCATTACCATAACTTGATGAAGGGTATCTCATTGCTATACTACAGATTGTTCATCAGAATTTGTATTTGTCCACTTGACTTACATGTATGCACAATTTCTCAGATATGCCATTCCAGAGAATCCCCTCTGTCTTCTAACATTTACAGTAGCAGAATCTGGCAAGATTCTGATTCTCATAATGATTCTTGCAAATTTATTTCTGAACAGAATAGTATAGGCATTATGTCATTTTGATTCTTGCAAGATTTTTCTAAATTCTGCCCCTGGTTTATATGATTATTCATCAATCTGCATGCAGTGACCAATATATAACCATCCACAACTGGATGGTCACTGCATTCAGATTGTTAAACTGTTCAGTCAATTATCTAATATATATATCTTCACAAATAAATAAATAACTTTGTTGTTGATAGTTCAGCCAATATGGTCTGACTTAGTTTATTTTGAGAACCATTTTCATGCTTCATGATGAGATTAGTTTTTCTACAGTACTCTTATGTTCCAAATAAAAGTGCAGGTGGGAAAAAAATACAGGGTGGAAAATTTATCAAAATGAAATAGAAGTGTAAGCCCAAATAATAGTACAGGGTGGGAATCCACAGGGAGTAGGGAAAGTAATGCTAGTTAATTTTATCAAACTGCCAACTTATTTTCCCATAATTATTGCAGTTAGTTTTATTACAGTTCTGATTTCTTAAACTAATAAGGGAAAGATATCCAATTGGCAGCTCTGTTTTATATCCAGAGTTTATAAAATACCTAGGCCTTCAAATTCATCTATTTTGGGCACACCATTTTTCCCTAATTTGGGCACATTAAAATAAAATAATAGCTTTATCCTGCTTTATCCGGTTATGTTTTATTGTCCTGCCTTTCTTTGTGTTTCTATGGTAATTGGTTATATTATGATGTGAGTTATTCTCAAATGTAGAAGAGGCACAGAGAATTTATATATTTTTCTTGATGTCTTCACACCTCTAATTTGGGCACACCTGTAAACGGTGTGGACTTGGGTTAATCTAAAGGCCCAATACCTTCAATCAGAAGAAAGTTCAAAAATTTAAAAATGTATACTATTTTAAAAGAGTAAACCCTTTACCCAACATAACAGCCAAAACTGCCAGCGGTATTCTCAAAAATCTCCAATTAATTTTCATTATATTTTCATTTTTTGTCTCAAAAACATAGGTTATGACCCCTCATTGGAACGAGCTCTACGATGTTTTTGATACCAAAAATGAAAAAAATTAGTTATTCAAGAAATTTGTTTGCAAGTGGCATCTGCTTTTATTGTTAAGGAAAGGGTTAACAGTTAAGTATGACAGTCTTTTAAAGACATGATCATTCTGCAAGGAATTTTATCTCGATCGATTTTGGAAATGGCCAGCAATAATAACTTTTATCTGTAATCTGTAAAAGGTCAAGAATTATTTTGTACCTTAACCCTTTAAACTGGTATGCATACGTTTTGGCATAAAGCCAAATTTGACATTCGGTGAAACAACAACAGAATAAACACCTAACTGGACTGAAGGGTTAGTGATATATTAATCTTACAGCCATAAAGGGCAGCAGGTGTAAATTATTATTGAATCATCCCACAAATGCATTCTTGACATTCTTGCCCCAATTGCTGTATACATGTACAGTAGTGTGTACTAGTAAGACCATACCATTCAGGGCATCGTTTTTGAAATGGTTAATCAAGGTTCCCATCAGGCCTTGGATTCAAGGAAAAGCCTGGAATTTGACTGAGGGCTGTTCAAGGCCTTGAAATCCTGGAATGTGGACCCAAAGGCCTCAAAAGCCTTGAATATTCCCAAAAGAAAAATGCTGACGAAGTATAACTGTATAGTATTAAATGGCAGAGTTTGTGAAGGCATAGTCTTAACTAGGACCCTCTGGTCATTACCACCTCCTCCCACTTCCCTTTAAGCGAAGTGGGGGGAGGGGGTAATGACCGGAGGTTCTAGTTAGACCATGGGACCATGGAAATCCTGGAATCTGGCATTTGAAGGACCTTGAAAAATACTAAAAAATGTCAAGAAACATATTTGAATAACCTTGAATTTAGCCAGTCCTTGTCTGCAGGAACCATGTTCATGAGTGTATAAACTTATCTTGTGTTCTGAATGATCATACCCGTACTATTATTAATTCTTTGGATTTTTTCCACCCTATACACTTCTATATGGCCCCCCTCTGTTTATTTATATTCACCAGGTTGGACTGTCAGCCCATCATCAGGATGCAATATTTTGGACAAAATTCTTTAAATTTTGTCATAATTATACAAAGTTGGACTTTTTTGGAAATTTTTAGGTATTATATTGAGGAAGTGGCACATTGAAAGGTTAAATTAAAGTCAGTTTTGAAACCTCAGTATTAGGCAGTAATATTCCACCCTATTTTATTATTCCACCCCAATGACCCCATACCATTATTTTATTTCAATAAATTTTCCACCCTGTACTATTATTCTGCCCCATACTATTATTTGGAGTAATGATCTAGTGAAAAGTGAAACTTAAAAAAATAGATATTGATGGTATTGTTCTCTGAAAAATGAACAGAAACAGTTGAATGTTTAATAAATTTTTATTTTTTTTTCTTCAGCAATATGGTGGACTCAAATGATCTGAGAAGTGTTCATGCCCAGATACAAGGTATGTGTATCAATACTGACTAATTTTTTTTTTTTTCGTAATGATGGTAGTATTATTATTTTGAATGATTTTTAGCATAGCCAGCATCCTTGAAAGAAAAATTCTAACATTTTCTTGATTGATTGAAAGTCTCAACAAGTTAACCCACTACTTAACATGGCAGGAAGACAACAGTTACAAAAACTCTTGATTAACTAAAAAGTGTAATTATGTGCCTCAAGACACAGTTTGTAATCCCTCATAGGAACATGATCCATTAGCTCATTCCATTGAGGATCATAAGCTTTGTTTCAGTGGTAAAAATTGTGAAACATAACAAAATTTTAATGACAATTTTTGTGGTTAGGCCTTTCCAGAGTTTATAATATTTTTGGATAAAGGGTTAATGAACTTCAAGTGTCACAATAGGCAGGGGAAAATACTAATGAAAGGTTGAGACGTGCTGCAGTTACAACTGTGGTAGTCATCTTCAATTAATTGCTGGCTTTGTAGAATTTGGAACCGAAATCTTCAGCTGATTTGCAGTTCATGGACCACTTGGTAGGCTACTTGGTCATTCATGAACTCCAGATCTGTGTATCAGGTTCTAAAATATTTAGGTTAATGTGCACCTTACCCAGTGTGATAGTACTGTGTATGACCGCATTGTATTCATTGTAGTTGTATATATTTTAACCAGTGGGCTGGCCCAACCCAGTGTGTGTATACCCACCCATGCGACAGAACATTTCTAGTTGCATTGCATATCAATGTTTAGCTGGACACAGATGGACTGAATCAATGAGTCATGGGTCAGACCACAGAAGAGTATTTAAATATGTGAAAATAGTAAGGACCCAACTCATCTTCAAGTAGAAAATGATTTGGCAGTCATGTTTCAGGTATTGCCAATGGATTTTATGGAAGCATGGCAGCTCAGTTGTTAGAGCATTGGTCTTTAAACTGAAAAGTTGGCAGTTCGATCCTGACCAGAGGTAATTGTGTTATGTCCTTGGGCATGACATTTAATCCTGATTGCCGATGTGGGGGCAAGGTATTACAAGTCGGAGGTGCACTTGCTGTAAACTGCAAACTTATGTATTTATTTATCGGTGTTTAACATACTTTCAGTGTCTTTAGCTGTATCATGACTGCAACAGAGATACTAGTATGAAGTCAAGTTCAGCCAATTATTTATACCTATGCTGTCCACTTTAGAGGACTTCCACACCAGGCATTGGTCCTGGGTCCTATTTTACCAGTAAAGCAGAACTTGTTTACTGCAGTAAATAAGCACTGATCCACTTCTCGGGGTTCCCATGGGGAACCACTTCTAACTCTTGTGCAAAGTTAGTAAGGTGGGAAGTCTGGCAGTTGGTCACTTTTGCTTTGTCAGGTTCACTCCAGTTGCTTTGTCTTCCTCCACCCATAAAACTGTCTAACATGATGTGACCCTGATTGTTGCAAGTGTCATTAAATCCCAATGAACAAACAAACAATGCATTTTATGAAACTGCAATATAGGATACCCTGTTTACATATACAGGTAGTGTAAGGTTTGGTTGAAGAGAGATTGTAATTGTTCTGTGTAACTGATAAGAGTTAAGTTAGTTACCAAACAATGTGTAGCAATAGTGGCTGAACATCCATTATAAAGATCAGTAGCTTATCTTTTTTTCTACAAATGAAAACAAAACTTTATTACACAGCTCTAATGAGACCATCTATTGTATGTGGTCAATGTGGGTGGGGGCAAGGAGGGCGGGTATAAGTGTAATGGGTACAAATTTTATCAAGTGACAGTTTAGCTAAGAAATACCTTATTTTTTCAAAATTCACTTCCTGCTTCCGTTCTAGAAATACATTGTTTCCAGTTCTGATTCTAATCATTTCCAGACAGGATTTTCAATTCAGAGGATGTTTGCTTTTCATATCTGATCCATTGGCCAGGGGTTGCACGTTGTGCTTCATAAAAATATATATAATCTTCATTCTTTGTGTTTCTCTCGAGGAACAGGGTTCTGAATGAATGCATAGACCAGTGGGTCTAATTCCCATTCCATTCTCCACTTTGTGGCAAGTCAAAATCACTCTTGTAGCAACTATATTTATTGGCACGTTCATGACATTGTGGCTGATTTCAGAGTTGTTGCTTGTAACACATGAGCCATACTGTGTGAACTCACCCCACGTCCATGCGCTGTGTCCACTGCCCCATACATTTTGTACATGTGTGTGTGTCTGTTGACCATTTTGTTATCATGAAGTCATTCTGAAATACAGTTATATTTTTACACAGGTTTTTCATTAACTGGTTGAGTGCTGGAAGCCTATATTTGGGCTGTGTTTTGAAGTGGGGTACCATAGTTTAAGGCCATCACATTCTGTCGATGTGCTTCATATTATTTTTAAAGTGAAGGGTTTTTTTTCAACTGTATGGATTTGTCTTGCTACAATTTATGGTACTCTCCCATAAATTGTAATAAAGCAAAGACATATGAATAAATTTTGATGACCGAAAATAATTTAACACTCTACCAGTTAATAAAATATTGTCGGCAATGTTAGTGAGACCCATTTTAGTGGGACCTTTTCGAAATGCAATGCCATATCAAGTTATAAGTGAATTCAGTCGAACCTGGGGAAATAGTGGAGTTCACAGCCATTCTTCTATTACATAAGTAAGGTTCAGGGCACAAATGAGATAATGCCATGGTGGTATGGAAAGTATGATACAATTTTTGGGTGTAAAGTTGAGTAACTCTAAAGTCTAAACTAAAAACTCGACAAAGTTCAAAGTATCTGTATCTGGACTTGTCAATTTATGTTATAATGGGAGGCCAGTCACTGACTCAATCCTTCAATGGCATTGGTTTTTCATACCATAACTCCTCTAGAAACAAATTGTGCTGTACACATGTGCAGTTGTGGTATTTATGTTGGATTTTCCTGAACGTGATCAGCACAGTCAGGAAAATCCAACATAAATACAAGTGCACATGTGTACGGTGTAAACTGTGCTTTTGAAGTTTCAGTCACAAACGAGTGACACAAATTGTTTCGAGGGAATAAGTAAATCAAGGTAAGTACATTTACTGTCTTATTTGTGTGTCAGTGATGCGAACCCATAAAAAAGAATGCATGTTGAGCTGCATTGTAATGCCGTAATCAATATTAGACCCATGAAATTTGCTAAGCAAACTGTTAAGGAAGGGTCAATTTCTGAATTGTGAGGGCAACATCAGCCATGAATTTAGGTGCCAATGATGAAGAAATATGCACAGCAGGGTATAAAACAAAATGGGTTGGATAACAATAAACTTAAAATTAATTAATCTTGGTCTAAAACTGCGAATCAATTTATACCAACTGCTAAATTATGCTTATCAATGTTCCTGGATGGTGAGAAGACCAGGAATCAAAATTCTGAAAACAAATAAATACCCTGATACTAGGTAATGCTCCAGAAATGGGAAGAAATAATAATATTCCTGCCTAGTAGGTTACTAGCAGTACCAGATAATGAATATTATTTCTTACCTCAGGGAGGCAATGCCCTCCTGGACTCATTTCAAAGAGAGCGATGAATTGCCCTCCTGCATTTTTCAGATGGCCAAGCCTGGAAATAGCTCACTCAGTTGACCAATCATTGACCCTTTCCCATTCATTGACTTGGTGGGAGAATAACCCAATGAATCAGTGATGACAGGTTTAAAATTGTTGTTACTGTTATTGTCTGTTAATAGTACATTACAATGAACTTGGTTAAATATAATTTGGCAACATTTGCTTGAGTTATCCCCCAGATCAGAAGTCAATAAGGTCTTTAGCTAGTTGACAGCATTGGCAAGTTATCAACAACACAATTTGATCATTTTCAATGTTAATTTTAATCAAATTGATAAATAGTGAGTAGTTTCAGGCTTAATTCAGCAAAACATCATAGCGAAATGCTATTCATTTTTAGCTCAACTTTGAGGTACTACCTACTCAGAGGTAGTCACACATGGTCTGTCGTCTGTCTGTCATTTCAATGCAGCTCAGGTTAGAGGCCATATTTATGAACCGATCTTTACAAAACTTCTTGGGTACCTTTGTTATCACTGTGGGATGAGAATGAGTGTTTTTGGGTGCAGTCCAAAATTCAAGATGGCCACCGGCACCCATTTTGTACCGAAATTAGTGCAATCAGTTTTTGTACAGAACTTCTGTATGAAAGTTCTGATTTGAATAAATTTTTGTATGAATGTTTAGTAACATGGAATACATCACATATAATACAGGTTTTTTTCTCGTGCGGAGATTATTATGCAAATTAGATGAACTTTGATTTATTCAGTGCTACTTGTACACAGTAAGTGCACATGTCAATACAGCTCGGGCTGGAGGCTGTATTTATGAACCGATCTTCACAAAACTTCTTGGGTACCTTTGTTATCCCTTTGGGACGAGAACGAGTATTTTGGGGTGCAGTCCGAAATTCAAGATGGCTGCTGGTGGCCATTTTATTCCGAAATTAGGGGCAATCAGTTTTTTGTACAGAACTTCTATATGAAGGTTCTGATTTGAATAAATTTTTGTGTGAATGTTTAGTAACATGGAATACATCACATATAATACAGGTTTTTTTCTTGTGCATATATTATGCAAATTAGATGAACTTTGATTTATTCAGTGCTACTTATACACAGTTAGTACACATGTCAATACGACTTGTACTAGAGGCTGTCTTTATGAACCGATCTTCACAAAACTTCTTGGGTACCTTTGTTATCACCTTGGGATAAGAATGGGTGTTTTTGAGCTCAGTCCGAAATTTCAAGATAGCCACTGGCGGCCAATTAGACAACCTTTGATTTATTCAGTGCTACTTATACACAGTAAGTGCACATTTCAATATGGCTCTGGCTAGAGGCATCTAACTGTCACCCACCTTTACTATACTTTACTGTACATTTGTTACAGGCTATGGTCAGTATTTATGTACAGACCTTTGCAATACTTGACATGTACCTTTGTTATCAGGTCATTACGTAGAGGTGAGTCATTGCTGTGTCACATACTATACATGTACATGTCGTACACAAGTTGAGCTACAGTGTCATTGACACTTTCATTGGAATTCAGTTTGAAAAAATGTCCACAATCCATTATAAGTATTTCCCTTAATTCCTTGAATCTTGTACCCTATGTAACAACATGCAACCAACTAACCCTGTGCATTTTTACAGCTTTAGTCAGTGTAAATTTCCATTTAATGAGTAATATGGCAACCTATAAACTAATCCTGTATACTACCTATGGTTTGCCAGTGTATGTTAGTCAACCAACTACCTCTGTGAAATGCACAGGGTTAGTCACTCTTTTCTTTCTGGTTTTATGAATAAGATCACCTCTATAATGTGACTAACCCTGTGCATTGCACATCCTTGGTTAGTGTTCCTTTTCATGTAGTGTGTGAAATGGCATTTTTTTTATAATCTGAAAGTGTGACTAACCCAGTGCACTACACAAGGTTATTCACACTTTCTGATTATAAAAAAAAATAATTATTAACCAAGTATCTAACCTTATGCACTGTCCAGCCTAAGTGTAAATCTCATCTATATCAACTCTAACAATCATAATAGCCAAAACCAGCCAGTACTATTCTAAAGAAGCATTCAAACTCAGCTTATCATCCCACATTGGAATGGACAGTGGAAAGATTTTTTCAGTGAATTCCAAAAATGAAAACATATTCTATTTTCAATTCATAACTTGTTTGCTTCAGTTCTGTACACCAACAGCCGTTGCAAATCCACTGGGCAGTAGAGGGGTCAATCCCCCAGCTCCATAAAGAAAGCAACTGCATTTATATTTATTCAACATCACTACTGACCCAGATATGCTATCTTATCTTATTGAACAACTGCTTAATTTTGAACCTCGGAAACCCCAGAAATTGAACCCATCTTGATAAAAAACGAACTTCTGTACGGCACTCCATAGATGAGCATTTGTGCATGTGCAGAAGCTGCAAAAGTACTATCCTTCCTGCCAATAGAGTGCTACCCTGTTTGTCCAATAGTAACTTTGCCAGTGAAAATTATACAAATAACAGGAGTATTCAGTTAACATGGATTTGGTCACTTTCCTGTATTGTACAGATATTCTGACCATTTATTCTATTGTATCTTGTCTGGCTGCTCTCATAGAGCTCTGTCAGACAAGAAACAATAATATAAATAAATGTATTGGATGTACTGAGGCCAAAAAGGTCCATATTTATGTGTAATTTGATAATTTTTCAATGTAATTTCTCAACATATGATAAGATGTTTTATTCAGTTAACAGGAATTTACTCTGTAACCTATATGCAATTGACAGGTCAAATTTGTACTGAAGGCATGGTAAATAATTTTGTGTTTGGAAATTGTATTCAATTAACAGGGCTATGCTATTAAGAGATATCCAATTAAGTGGGATTCATTGCACTACATTTCCTTTAACTCAACTTGACAACGCCAAGTTTGACCTATTGGGATGGGTTGCAAGTGGTCGTCCATCGATATGTCCGTCAGAACGTTCCTCTGTCCATCCACAATTCCTTGATCACATCCTACAGGCCACATCTCTCACCCAATCAGTTCCAAATTTCATACTGGACTTTGGGGCAATGTTTAGATTAGAGCTATCAAATTTTGTTGAAAAACATGGCCACCTGTGGCCATCTTGGATTTGGTATATAAATTGTCAACAATTTCATTACCACACCCTACAGGCCACACCTCTCACCTGATCTTTTTTCAAATTTTACATTTGGTGTGATGTCTAGATGGGTGCTATCAAATTTTTCTGAATTTCATTAAAAAACATGGCCACCAACAGCCATCTTGGGTTTGGCATATAAATTATCAGCAATTCCATTTGCATCCATTTGCATACCCTACAGGCCGCATTCCTCACCCGATCTTTTTAAGTTTCATATGTAGCTTTGGTGTGATGTATAGATGGGAGCTATCAAATTTATCTGAATTTCATTGACAAACATGGCTTCCTGTGGCCATTTTGGATTTTCAACAATTTCAATTGCACACCCTACAAGCTGCACCTCTCCTCTGACCTTTTTCAAATTTTTATATAGTTTTAGTGTGCTGTCTAGATGAGGGCTATCAATTTTTCTGAATTTCATTGAAAAGCATGGACGTCAGTGGCCATCTTGGATTTATCATATAAACTGTGAACAATTCTATCAACACACCCTACAGGCCTCATCCCTCACCCAATCTTTTTCATATTTTCATATGTAGCTTTGGTGTGATGTCTAGTTGGGAGCTCTCGATTTTTTAAAAATGTATTTCAAAAACTTGGCCACCAGCATCCATCTTGGATTTGGCATATAAATTGTCAACAATTCCTTTTGAGCACACACCCTATGGGGTGTATCTCTCACTCAATCCTTTTCAACTGAAATATGTGGCTTAAGGGTGATGTCTTCTTGGGAGTAATCAAGTTTTTTTTTTTTATTTCCCAGTGGCCATCTCAGATTTTGCAATTAAATTGTCTACAATTCCTATAGTGCATACTACAGTTAGTGATTTAGTTCAGTCACTTTGTCAAGTTGAGCTGCAGTGTCATTGACACCTTCATTCAATTTATGCTATACAAAAAACAATTTAGTATAGCATTTTACTGTACACTTTTAAAAAAGTATTTTGTGCCCTGGTAAGGTTACCACAGTTTATCAGACAATGGGAATGTGATGGGCAGTATTGAAGTGGTTAATTGATTAACTGGCACTGGAATGGTTACAAGCTTTTTCTGGTTATTTTTGCTGTCAGTTAACCACTCACTCATCACAGAAGTGTGGAAATCTTTTATAATAGTGGATTTAGACAATGGGATATACAAAGAATGCAATTTATGCAAGTATTTCATAAAATACTTGAGTCTGAGCAACAGGCATGACTTTTTAACTTCATGATAGAATCAGAATTGATTCTTGCAAATCATTCTTGCAAGGTAAACAATAAGAATCAACTTTTGTTTCTTGCAAAATGTTCATTTGATTCTTGTATAGATTCTCAGAGTGTTCATAAAGGCTTGGAGAATTGCAACTATTTTTCACTCCTTCATAATAAGGTAATTCTTTGACTTAGCAATGGTGTCTCGTGTAGTCTTCACTCTTGGCTGTCTCTACAAACAACCAAGACTTCACTAAAAACCACTCCGAAGGTAATGTAACTTCCATCAGCTAGACCACCAAAGCCCCTATTTTTAATTTTGTTAGATGTTTTCTACATGTACATGTAAGACAAATTTACCAAAATTTGAACTACACCCTATGAGTTAAATGCTTGTTAATATATAAACATGAGGCTTTTATTTAATCTTATTTGTTTTACAAGGATTGGCGAACAAGTTATGCAACTTATATTATATGAGGCTTGTTCTTTTGTATGTAATATATACTGCAGGCCCCACAAAGTTCACCAGTTCGCCTGACAAATCTGGTAATTTTTCAACGACTCAGACTAAACTCAAAAGAATACAGTATCAAATGTCAAGCTACCAAAATTGTCTTCATGAAGAATGAAGCTATTGTTTCTTCTGAAGAACTTGCATTTATTGAAGATTTTCAGTTCTTTGAATGCAAAGTTAGCATTTTCACACATTCCCTTATAGGCTTGTTGAAACAGTGTTGAATATAAGTGAAAATTCACCAAGGTTAGAGTTCAACTGCCACTTCTGTATTTTTAATTGCTAAATCATCTCCCAGTCTGGTAATATTTCTGTATTTACCAGACTGAATGTCCTGTGAACGTTTAAGTAGTTTTGCAAGGCCAGATACTGGTTGTACTCACAACAGGCTTGTGGCATCTGTGCTTTATCCTTGAGCAAAACACAAAATCCTGATTTTCCATGTGGGTGTGCATAAAAGCATACCACACGGCCCCATGGTTCACTTGCATTCAATCACTGCAAACTGTTTTTGCTGGGTTAGTAAGTTGGAGAGTCTGACATTTACTCGCCACTGCGCGGTTGTTCTCTTTGAGTACTCTGGCTTCCTCCATCCATAAAACAGTCAGGCATGATGTGACCCTGGCTGTTAAAAGTGCCAGTAAACCTCAATAAACAAACATTTAAGAACAGAAAATTTATTCTTGCAGCAGAGGTTCATGAGACTCAAAACCAATTTTCATGAATGAGGACTAATTTTAGGAACTGTCAGACCAGAGTATTTTATGTGAGATTTAGATAAGTTACATCCTGTCAGGCCCAAAAATTTCTTGCAGGATTTGGGTAAAGCTGGCATATAAATGACTGTAATTTATGTAAAAAATACTTTTTCTATCTTTATTTCCATTCCATATCTTGTTCCCATTAGTTAGGAAATATTCCACTCCAGTCCAACAACATCAAATTTATTTGGTAACAGAATCTCCATCTTGAAGTGGACTAAAAATATCTGAGAATCGCACACATATTTAAATTACAAGTGGACAGATATAAAATGTGTGGTGCTGGCATTGCGATACCATTCTCCACCTTTGGTAATGCAAAGTGACTTTTCGAGCTGTTACGTCACTACATAACCCGTTTTTTTTCCTCCATGGTTATAATTATACAACTGTATTGCTGTTCATCAATTTGAAAACACATCCAGGCCATAATTTGTTTCACCCTTTGTTTTACCCATTTGTAGCATTAAGTAAAGAACTTTGTAAGGAGGACAGTGTCAAAGACATATCAAAGTGGAATGAAATAACAGACCAAACATATGGACTTGTGGAAAACTTGGAAGAGTCTAATGGTGCACAGAACAACTCAATATCAGGGGTAAATTTTAGCTTAAATATGCTGAAAACATTGTGATTATTTGTTTATTTGGAAGTCTGTTTAACCCTTTATCCAATGTAACGACCAAAACTGGCCAATGCTATTCACAAAAATCGCCTATTAATTTTTATTATATTTTATTTTTTGTCTCAAAAACATAGGTTATGACTCCTCTTTGGAATGAGCTCATCGAGCTTGTTCCAATGAGGGGTCATAACCTATGTTTTTGAGAAAAGAAATGAAAAAAGTTAGTTATTCAAGAATTTTGTTTGCATGTGTCATCTGCTTTTCATGTTAGGTAAAGGGTTAACAAGATATGAAACAAAACATTATCTATACTTATAAAAAACTATCAAGTCTGTGTGTGGGTATGCCTATCCAACTTTTAACATCACCTTAATACATTTGAGTTAAAAATTACCATCACAGATAGGAAAGACTTCAAGATACATATTTTTCACATTAAGTGCTTCACTTTGTATCTCAATAATTATATTTGTTTCACTTTGTTTTGCAATAATTTTGTTTGTTTACTTAAAACACTCACAAAAAATTACCATCAACACCTCTCCTAAATTTGTGACATGTTTTTAAAATGACATTCTGTGCTTTGATCTTTGTGCTCAACTGTAATATATCGTCTGTAGTTTCTTGGTTCCTTTTTTTGTAATTTCAAGCTGATAATATGTCACCAAAGAAACTATAGTTTTTCTGAGTAATTTTATCAATGGACGTGTCCCCTGCAAAAAATTTTCAGGGTACGGGAAGACATCATGTGATTGGTCCTTCACAAATATTAGTTTGAACATTATTTTATTTCATAGATAAATACAAGTGCACAAGATATGAAATAACATGATTCAACAAGAGCTTATGAAATCTGGATTCAGCAGCAAGCCGAAACTTATATAAGCTGTTTCCAACTGACAACTCGCACAGTAAACTTTCATGGCATTTAAAATATACACTTTTATCATCATGAAATTATTTAGAGAATGGTTGTGAAAGAAGGGGTAAAGGATGGAGAAAACCCAGGATCAAGGCACACAATATTGATGCAAAATCAACAACTGTATGGGGATTTTGGCTTAACTCCTTGCATGCTCCTGTCAAATATTCCTGCCTAGGACATGAAATCTGTTGCTATTGAAATAAGTATAATCTGGGCCTATTTAACAAAATTTCCCTCTGTAAATGGAATCTTCTTGACCAATGATTTTAGTTTAAACAATATTTATTTCCAGTTCTCAAATATATACAATTATATCAGTTATAGTAAGTGTGGATCCAACAGTAAACTGCAAGCTTATACGAGGTTGTTTCCACCAGTAGAACACTTGAACATAATACAGTTGAGAAGACAGGTACACATACAATTAAGATTACCGTCCAAACCCTATAATGGTGAATTATTCATTACACTTTCACGTTATGATTTGATAGAAGGTTTGGTAAAGGGGGAAATAAAATATAATTGCATATGTTTTTAACTAAATAATGAAGGTAAGAAGAAAATGGGAAGAAATGGTAGAAAAGGGTTTTTGTTTAAATAGGTATTAGTTTAAACAGTATTTATTTCAAGAATATATAATAAAAATTGTTACATACATTGATGTGGATCCAGCAGGAAGCTTATAAGCTTATACAAGGCCGTTTCCACCCAAAACAAGATTACAAATAGTTCCCAATGTCAATAGCAGGTGTGAGTGACTTTATTTCTTTAGTTGAAACAGTATTTGTATAAATTACACAAGTGTCAGTACTTGAGCTCACACATAAAGTAGGGTATTAATAACTGCATGCTGCTGAACCACCTCCGTTCTGTACTTTGATTCAGTTGAAGCATCTGGATAATTGTCGGTTTTTACAGTAGTTATTCTTAGGTAAGTAACTTTCAGTAATGTTTATCAAGAAGTATTGACTGCTTCAGGAAGAGAAGGAGAGTCACTGACCATCTTTTCACGCTATCCCAAATGATAGAATCTGCGAAAGCAAAAAAGAAAAAGATGTTTATGGCCTTTTTGGATGTTAAAAAGGCATATGATAGAGTATGGAGGGAGGGCATGTGGTGCAAGCTTGAGGCTCTGGGCTTGGGAGGTGAGTTTGTTGGAATTATGAAAGCATTATATAAAGATGTACAGAGTGAAGTTAGCCTGGGTAACATAACAAAACGTGTGTCTATGGAGATAGGCCTAAAACAGGGGTGCATCCTTTCACCAATTTTTTTGCATTGTACATCAAAGGTTTAGGAGATGAACTCCTGCACAGCGATGAGGGGTAGCAGTTGGGGACTTGAAGATCCCAGGGCTATTTTTTGCAGACGATGTGGTGCTAGTGTCAGAAAGCGAAGAGGGGCTAGCAAAAATGCTGGGAATTGTTGGGAAATATGGGAGAAAATGGAGACTCAAACTTAATGGAGGAAAGAGCAAAGTTATACCTGTGGGCCGCAAAGTGGATCCCACTCGAAGATGGAGAGTGGGGGAGTTCTATATTCCGGAAGGTAGCAGCAAACTTCTTAGTGTAGGAGAGACAGGTGACTACGAGTATCTGGGGGTAAATATAAACATCACAGGAAGAGGCATCTACCGAAACCACACAAATAAATTGATTCTGAAGGGGAGGCGAATCCTTAACCAAATGAAACTTATAGGGAGAAACAGTTTCAATAAGGTTTTCGTGGGGAAAACCATTTGGGAAATGGTGGGTCTGCCAAGTATAACATGAGGTGCGGAAGTGATACCCCTAAACTAGATGGCTGTAAAGAACTTGCAAATTCTGCAAAACGATGCAGGCCGATGGATAGCGGGTTCGAGTAATGCTGCAGCACTAGAAGCAATCAGGGGTGAGCTTGGGTGGATGAGGATCAAGGACAGGATAGACTTATTGAAACTCGGTTATTATAATTACTTGGTAAATCTCCCCAAAAGCCAATGGTGTAAAGTAATGATTCTGAGAATTTTCAACTCAAATATCAAGACAGGGTGGATGGTCCAAGTGAGGGAGCTAATAGAGAACTACTCCTTGGAGATCTTGGACCTAGACGTTGGGACAAACCAGGGTAAAAAAATCATCAGAGAAAGGGTCATGGGGGATGGTAACCTTAATTGGCAAGAGGGGGTCAAATCAAAGAGGTCTTTGGGTGGCCTGCATGATAAAGAGAAGCCTAGTTTTGAAGAGTACCTTGATGGCACCTTTGGGGGGTTACTGTTGTTCAAGCTGAGGTCACGGTCCCTGGAGCTTAGGGGAAAAATTGGGAAAAACAGTGACAAGGAGTGCCAGATGTGTAATTTGGGCGCGGTGGAGACCCTGAAACACTTTCTTCTAGAATGCCCAAAATATCAGTCTAAAAAAATAAGATTCACTGGGAGTATAATGGGGAATTGGGATGGGAGAATGAAGGACATATGGTTAGTGGGAATCTCAAAGGATAGGATTAATATGCTAATTGGAGAGATTGGGAAGAATGGGGCTAGGGATGTCATCAAGCAGTTCGTCTCCCGAGTGTTGGGAGGAGTAAAGAAGCGTGGCAATAGGGAGGCAGTTGGGAGTACAGGGGTAACCAAGGCCTTCTTGCCTGAGAACCACGACAAATCAGGGCCGGCCAAAGTGTTAATATTATTATTATGCTGACTCAGGACGGAAACATAAGAATATGAATGTCAGAGTGGGATAATAATATTCAAATAGGCACGTATATTTACATAAGAGAGAAATGCCACAAATTTAAAAAAACTAAATGTACTTTTTTTCGGAGTTTGTGGGACAATGATTTTTCTCTACAAAGCTTCACATCCGCAGACACCGCTGTTAGTGGAATAGCTATTATCCACATCTCTACTGTCAAGGTGCCCCCCTCCCCACCTCTACCCAGTTCAAATTATTCTTCTCTATCCCAGTTCACATATTTATTTTAGCCACCACATCTGCTACAACTTCCTCAAATACTCATTAGTAGTAGGCGTTTGCACAAAAATGGGATAATGGTCAGTTTCTCACACATTTTCTGTGCCCCAAGTTTAAACACACTTTTTGCAGCACATCCACACAAACCCCATTGTACACACTTTTGGTCAAATTCTGCACCTTCACTGCATCCAAAGTCTTAAAGTTGGCATCATTTTTTTTTTTTAGCAAACTCTTACATGTAATAGGTTCAATATTTTAATGAATATTTTTGTGCCAACTGAAATTT
Organism: Pictodentalium vernedei; assembly: GCA_031216915.1. NCBI lineage: Eukaryota > Metazoa > Mollusca > Scaphopoda > Dentaliida > Dentaliidae > Pictodentalium > Pictodentalium vernedei. Next base: position 274,988,342 of record CM062296.1, on the reverse strand, counting down.
TTTTGTGCTGTGGGTATTTTATGTGGGAGAAAAATGAAAACTTCTTTCTTTTTCATATTTTATTCAAGAAAGATCAAAAGCATGCTTTGTTATTCTGTCGAAATTTTACACACTTCAGAATGTGAGTTTGCACCTGAAATAAACAAGAATGTTACATTGCACTAATACAGCACCACTGGTTCCTGGAAGTCTGCTGCCGTATTCGCACCAGAACTGATAATAATATTTCATCAGAACAACTTGTGGTCAAGCTGTCTCAGTGTTGAAATTTGACTTCGATGTCGATTTTTGATTTTTTTGGACAAAAAACCTCGATGTCGATGTCGATATTAATAACACATGTGCCTCATTCAGTCTTTCGAGTTTGAAAATCGTGCGCGAGTGAGGTTTCATGTGTAAACATCTAATTAACATAAGAGCGCGTGCTGAATATGCACACTCGATTGACAGTTGAGTGTTTCTGCTGAAACTCTTGAAACAAAAGTCCAGTAATGGAACAGAAAACGGCACACAGATTGGAAGATTATCGGGACTGAGGGATTTGCACAATTAGCAGCAGGGACACTCGACTATCAATCAAGTGTGCGTGTTGACTATTGACCACACGCTCTTATGTTAATTAGATGTCTATTATGAATTATGAAAATATTGAGAGAAAAAAAATTGTAACTTGCTGACTTTCGTTTATGCGAGTGGCATGTCGCTCCATGTTGCAAACGCACAACAGAAACAGAAAATTGCATTATGGGTATAACATCGACTTTTGCGATTTTTTTAAAAATTGTTTCGGTTCGATTTTCGGTGTTCTTGTACACCAAAAATCGCACCGAAAAAACCGACACCAAGACAGCTCTACCCGTGAACAGGAGGAACCTATCAAAAATTGACTGGAACCTCTTCAGAAACATTTTTGAAGTAAAAATAAAGGTAAATGACCCCTTAAATGCTCATGAACTAGAAAAAGCCTGCACCTATCTTAACGAGGTTATCAACAGTACACAAGATGAAATTTGTCCCAAGCAAACAGTAAAGACGTGGATAAACAGAATAACCCAAACAAATCTTCAAATAATTAAAAGAAAGAAAAGCCTTCCGTGCTTACCAATCAGAGAATGATCAAATGAAAAGAGCAGAACTTAAAACCACATATAAGCACATACATGGAGAAGTAAAACACGCCATAGCTAACAACAATCGCGTGAGATGGGAAAAAGTAACAGAAAACCTAAATGGGCTGAGAGAACCTAAGAGGTTCTGGGATACATTTAAAACTCTTACTGGCCAAAAAAGCAAAAGTGCCAATAATAATGTGCTGAAGACTAGCGACAGAACTATAGTCAGGGACGACAAGACAAAAGCCAGCGCTATTGCCGAACTTCTAAAGAAAGTGCATCATCAGCAAGAAGGGTACAGATATGACAACAATTTTAAGGTAAAAGTAAATAAATATGTCCAAGGTAACAATTCAATTTTCAATGAATCAAACTTCGACCAAAGGCATGAAGACGGGGACGACCATGAATTAACCGAACCAATAAGCGTAGAAGAGGTCATAGGTATAATCAGAAAATGCAAGTCATCTTCGTCCCCAGGAGAAGACAAAATAAAGTTATTCAGGTCGCAAGGGATTTAAATCCCACATTGTCCCTGTGCGCCTTTGGCGTACTGAAATTTTTCATTCATATCATTTCGAATTATCAGTCTTAGTTAAATCATGGAGAAGGAGGTTAGCTATGTGTTAACATCTAAAAGAAAAAAAGCTCCTGTTGTAGACCATTTTAAATATTTAAAGATTCGTGAACCCCAAGAAAAAATATACTGGAGATGTGAAAAAAGTAGAAGCCACAAAAGTCTTGCAAAAGCAACAACAAGTGATGGTAACCTTACTTCAATGACGGGCTATCACAACCACAGCCCTGATGTTGGAAAAATATTAATAGACTCTGCAGTCTGTAAGATGCAAAAAAAGAGTTCTGACTGAGACACAGCCTGTTCCAAGAATATATGATAAAGTTCTAGAAGAAGTTATTAGCTCTCAAAATGCTCGGTTACATGAAATTGCCACCATTTTACCAACATTTAATACTGTTAAAAACACTTTGTTCAGACAGAGATATAAAAAGTATCCAACTTTGCCAAAAGAAAGATCAGACATTTGTTTGGAGGGTGAATGGCTGTCTACAGCTGAAGGTGAGAACTTTCTCCTGACAAGTAGTGCCGAGGAGGGTGAATGGCTGTCTACAGCTGAAGGTGAGAACTTTCTCCTGACAAGTGGTGCCGATAGAAACATATTAATATTTGGAACTGTTGATGCATTTTTGGAGCTCTGCTAGCAGACACTTTATATGTAGATGGAACATTCTATGCCTGTCCAAGTATTTTCTGTCAAGTGTTCACATTGCATGCATTCATTGAAGGACAACAATTTCCACTTGTTTATTGTTTGCTTGACAAAAAATCTGAAGAAACTTGCAACCAGACATTTTTACTTCTGAAGGAACTGGCACATCAGACAGGACAAGAGTTTGAATCCGGCCTTATTGTGTCAGTTATGATAAGTTTTCCTTTGGCAAAACACAAGGGGTGCTATTATCATTTTTCTCAAAGCATATGGAGAAAAATACAACATGTTGGTCTTTCTAGCCCATATACTGATGATTCTGATTTCAGAGATTCAATCAGAAAAGTGATTGTGTTAGCTTTTGTTCCTATTTTATGTGTGAGAACATCGTTGGAGGAATTAAAAGAGGAAAACGAAGCATTATTCTTATTCTGGCATCAATCAATTCATTGAGTATATGGAGAATACTTGAATTTTGCAGACAGCTACCTTTCCTGTCAAACTTTGGAACCACAATAAGACTCAGTCCTGTAGGACAAATAATCATGTTGAGGGATGGCACAATAAACTGAATAAAATTGTAGAAATAGACCGTCCAAACATCTATGAACTTGTGGAAGTTTTTAAAAGTGAAACTAGACTGAATAAACTTAAGACAACACAATTACATTGTGGTCAACCACCACAAAAAAGGAAAAGGAAGTATGTGGCTGTTGATGAGAAACTTAATAAGCTTAAAACTAAACTTTCAGGAGGCTAAATATGTGTAAATGAGTTCTTGGATAGATCCAAATATTTATGTTCACTTTGAAATTGATCAGTTCATAAGATATGTTTTGGAAGAAAAAAAATGAAAAAATAAAAGAAATGGTCACCGGTTTTTCAATATTTCATATTTAATAGTTCCCAAGTTTTATTTATTTTTTCATTTTCTTCCAAAACATATCTTATGACCCCCTATGTAGGGTCATAAGATATGTTTTGGAAAAAAACAAAAATTAAAAAATAAAAGAAATTGGTCACTGATTTTTCAGTATTTCATATTTTAATAGTTCCATAGTTTTATTTATTTTTTCATTTTTTTTTCTTCCAAAACATATCTTTTGACCCCTAAGTAGGGTCATAAGATATGTTTTGGAAGAAAAAAATGAAAAAAATAAAAGAAATTGGTCGCCAATTTTTCAGAATTTCATATTTAATAGTTCCCAAGTTTTATTTATTTTTTCATGTTTTTCTTCCAGCACATAGCTTATGACCCCCTAAGTAGGATCATAAGAAATGTTTTGGAAGAAAAAAAATGGAAAAATATAAGAAATCGGTTGCTGATTTTTCAATATTTCATATTTAATAGTTTATTTATTCTTTTCCTTCCAAACATCTTATGACTGGACTTCATGTATGCCTTTATATACCTTTCCTGTTCTGTAATTTTTAAGTGAAAGCATTTGAAATGTTGATACATAATTAATAATGTTAATAAGTTAATAAATAGGAAAATGGTTATTCGGCTTTGTTTTCTTTTCTGCCTCATTTGACACGTCCACCTCACCAATAAATCTCAGAAAATTTTATAAACAGTATTGACCAACAGAGAATTGACCAAAAGAGAATTGACCAAGAGTGAATTGACCAAAAGGGAATTGACCAAAAGGAAAGACACCATCTGGTCAATTGTTCGTGGTGAAGAAAAAAAGATTGTGTTGTTTACTCAATAAATGACTTCTTTATCTGAGGTACTTTTTTGTACTTAATGGTGTGGGCATTCATATTGATATATTTATCTTATCATTTGTTCGCTTTACTAGGAGGAAATGTAATATTATATACCCGGTTTTTGCAAAGTTGGAAATGGCTGCCATAAGGTCAAAGGTTACTGAGGGGATTTATTATTTGGACAATATATATTTACAATACAGCATACATATTAGGTACGAATCTGTAGATTAATCTGATTACAGCTTTTCACTGGGAGCCCAGAGTTAGGACTTGTCAGCTGGATGAACGAAAATTAAGAATATACCAGGTTCGTGATTTTGTATTTCTGTGCCAAACACTCACATTTATGTGCCAGATTTTTAAAAAATGTGCATATGGCACATGCTAGTGTTAACACCGTGAATTGGTACAACCCCAATGTCAAATCATTTTCCCTTCTTGATTTTCATTTTCCCTTCTTGATTTTCATTTTTGGTTTCAACATGAATTAAAACATGTTTGAAATGAATCATTTTTCCTTTCCTATGACTTTTCCTATCACATCTTAGCAACCTGTCACAGAGAACAAAAATAATTATCAGTGTTGTTCTAAAGCATGTTCAGTACCAATGAATTTCTGCCATTTATACCACAATCAAGGTACCGAAAGGAATGGTTTCGCGCGCCGAAGGCGTGCAGGGACAGTATGGGGGACAAGCCCCTTTCAACCCTCAGTGACTGTAGATGATTAGTTCTCACATGTCTAGGCGTGTTGAAGGAGGAATGGCTTCAGGTACTTGGCAGGTGTCACCAGTTGCGTCATGATGGTCTCTTGGCTGATGTCGGCTGAACCCTCGGGTGAGGACCAGTGTGAGAGGTTGGGTCCTCTCACAAAGGTACTACCTCTCCCTGAGGGTGCAGTCGATCTGGATTTTCGGGCAAGTATAGTCTGCCACTTCGAGGATGATTTTGAGTGATGTTGAGTGATGGCCATCACTGGCAAGTATAATCTGCCTCAGGCTGTCTCTGTTTGGTTGGACTCTTTGAAGGAAAACAACAACGACCCCTTTCGGGGACCACCAAGAAGAAGACCCAAACTTCCCTGGTTCGGGGGCAGGCCTGCATTGTAATCCTATTGGGTTGGGACAAAGAGATGTGCAATGCGCTTACAAAAAGGGGCAGAGGCGGGACGCAGGACCAACGCTCGCCTCCCCTAAAGTGGTCGACCACTTTTAGGGAGGGAGTGGAGGATGTTTAGGAACCGTGGGGGTGACTGTTTCCATAACGGTTAGACTGTCTGTAGCGGTTATTGGGGTGCTGGTCAAAAAGCATCTTCTGTGTACCTGCTTAAAAGAAGAAGGTAGAATTAGTTTTCATTAAAGTATGTAAACTGTAAAGATAAAAGTAGCACATCTTGTTCAATCTTAAGGTTTAATCTTAAGCTGAGTCGGTGAAGGCAGCCCTTTCTGGTAGAAGGCCACAGTTAAACTGTTTTTCTGCCTGTTTATTCACCTTCTCGTTTCCTATTTATTATTTAGTTTTTATAACAGTATTTAATCCTGATGTAATTTTTAGTTGAGTCGGTGAAGGCAGCCCTTTCTGGTAGAAGGCCACAGTTAAGCTGTTTTTCTGCCTGTTTGTCCACCTTCTCGTTCCCTATTTATTTAGTTTTTTAACAATATTTAATTCTGATGTAATTTTGCTTGAGTCGGTGAAGGCAGCCCTTTTCTGGTAGCCTGTTAGTTCACCTTCTCGTTCCCTAGTTTTTTTGTTTTGTTTTTTTTCTGTTTTTTTAAGCGGTCTTAGTTTTGATTGCAATTTTTGGGCTTTTGTCGACTTTCGCAAATGGCTCCAAGTTCGGAGATTAGTTCGCTGTCGGTTAACCGGTCATGATTTTTCGCGGCCAGGGTGGCTAGGCGGTCTTTAATGGTGGGGATATCGGCCCTTTCGTGGAGTGTTTTGATGGGTGTGTCCCATGGGGCACGGAGGGCAACTCTAAGTGCGTGATTTTGGACCTTCTGGAGTTTTCCCATATTAGTTTGGTTGAGGTCAGTTAGTATGATTGCACCGTATTCAAGTACTGGGCGCACGAAGGCTTTGTATAGTTTGAGTAGGGTGGACTGGTTGGCCCCCCATGAAGTTCCCTTAAGCATTTTCAGTGAGTTAATGCGTTTGGTAGCTTTTTTCGCCATGTCGTCGGTATGTTTGTTGAAGGACAGTTTTTGATCAATGGTGATGCCCAGGAATTTCGCTTCTGTGCATTCTAGGAGGGTGTTATCCATAAGTTTTAGGTCAAAATCCCATTTAGTTGTCTTGCGAGTAAAGGTGATTCGTTGGGTTTTATTGGCATTTAGTTTTATTCGCGAATTGGGAAACCTGAACGCGATCCTCGGAGAAGCTAAGGTCATTTACGAAAAAGATGTAAAGGAGGGGGCTTAGGACAGATCCTTGGGGGTACCTGCTTCAAGGGGGACACTGTCAGACATTTCATTGTTCATTGTTCACTCTGACTTTAATTTCGCGATCGTTTAAGAAAGAGGATAGTAATCTGAGCAGTTTCATGGGGAGTCTCATTTTTGATAATTTGTAGCGCATTCCATTATGCCAAACAGAGTCGAATGCTTTTTCGACGTCTAACAGGACTGCCGCGCCTATTTGCTGATTGTTGATAGCGGTTTTCATTTGGGTGACTAATCGGTAGACATGTTCGATGCCTTCCTTACGGTTTCTATAGGCTCTTTGCCATTTGTTGAAGAAGTCGATGTCTTCAAGGTGCCCCCTGAACCGATTGGTAAGGATTCGTTCGAATGTCTTACCAATGCAGCTGAGCAGGCTGATTGGGCGGTAGCTGGCTGGATCGGAGGGGTTCTTGTCGGGTTTTGGTATCATGACACCGATGGCTTTTTCCAGCATTTGGGAAAGTAGCCATGGGTGAGGCATGCGCTGAATAGTTTGTTTAGTTTTTCGATTAGGGAGTTTGGGCTTTGTTTTAGAATTTTGTAGCTTACTTCGTCTTTGCCGGGTGAGGAGGAATTTTTGCTTTTTTTTATGACATTAATGATTTTGTCATTGGTGATGGGGGTGACAAGGTCATCATCGTCCCCGTCTTCTGGCTCGTTATCGAAACTGGGGTCACGGTAGATATCAGGGTGTTCATTGATGAAGTCATCAATCGCGTTGTTGACGGCGTCATCATTGCCCGTGCCTTGATACGGGCGATGCGTTTTTCTTAGGAGGTCGGCAAAGGTGTCAGCCTTCTCTTTGTCGGTGCGAGTAAAAGAGCCGTCTTCCTTCTTAAGAGGTTTTGTTGCGGCTTTACCGCCCTTGTTTTTTTGCCCTGTAAGGATTTTGAAAGAGTCCCAGAATTTTTTAGCATCTTGGGTCCCGTTTAGGTTGGCTGTTGCCTTTTCCCAGCTGGCTTGTTTTTCAGCTTTGAGGGCTTCTTTGACTTCGCTGTGAAGGCGGTTGTATGTTTTTTTGAGTTCGGATTTCTTGCTGGGGTCAGTTTCTTTTTTGAGAGTGCGAAGAGCTTCCGTTTGGATTTGATAAGTGACAGAGTCTCGCCCGAGATAGTGTTTCTCCAGGGGCGTACTTCCTCTTTTGGGCATATTTCGTTTAAGGTTGAGTTAATGATTTTCTCAATGCTCTCGCATTGGGTTTCTAGTTCCGCTGCATTGGATGGGGGGAGTTAGTGAGTTTGACATCAATCATATCGCGGTAGAGGTTCCAATTAATTTTCCTGAAGTTTCTACGTATAGTAGGGGAGTACCTGAGTGGGCCATTTCCTAGCTGCAGAGAGGCATGGACCGGGAGGTGGTCACTGCCTAAGCCATCGTTGCTGACCCAGTGGTCATCGATATGGTTTATCAGGGAGTCACTAGCGATAATTAGATCGAGGATTTGGGATGAGAATAGTGGGTTGTTACTGATATACGTTGCTGAGCTGTCATTCATAACCACATGAAGGTTATGTTTTTTCGTGATTTCAAGGAGGGCTTTAATTAGTGAGTCCGAAATCTGTGTTTTGAAAAGCTGGGACACTGACCGGCTAACATCACGACAGATGTCAGACAGATTAGTATTTACATGTTTATCTAATACAGTGAACAATGCTCCCGCAACTATTGAGCAGATTGTATGGGAGGAGGAGGCGCTGTCGGGATTTTTTAGGTTAAGGTTTTTTAATTCTATGCATTGTTTGACGTTTTTAAAATGGGGGCACGCGCGATAGCTGCTTACTTGGTCTCCCTTACAGTTTGGGCATGAGGGAGAGTCTGACTTGCATCCCTGTGTGAGGTGATTGCCTCCACATCTCATGCAGGTCAGATTCCCCCTGCATTTCGAAGCTAAGTGCCCAAATTTCTGGCACTTGTGACATTGAATTAGTTGAGGGGAGGATCTGTAATCCTCCACCTCGTGCTTTCTTCCATTGATCAAGACCCCGTTTGCGGTGAATTTCAGCTTAGTTGCATTACTGGGGCAGTTTACCTTAAGTCGCCATGTGTATTTGCCCGTGGCTCTAGAGGTAAACCTTTCCCATTCGCACCCCGGCAACCCCTTGGAGATTACCTCTTTGGGGGTGTCTGGGTGAACCCTGGTGACGACAATTATGAATGAATTCGCCTTTTTAGCAGGTGGGGCAGGGTAGCTTTCCTTTGCCCCTGCCTTATGGCTTTAGTTAACGGGTGATCCGCTGTCTTCTTGACAACACCCGAGAAGTCCAGATCCATAAGGGGTGTTGGAGTTGGTGAATGAGTAGGTTCTGAGTTGTCTGGAGTTGATTGACCTTTTGCCTTAGTTGCTACGCTGGGGTTAATGGATTTGCTGGAATTGCTATTTCTGGGATTTTTGGAATTATTAGATTTTTCTGGGACGCTATTTTGATCAGTTGGACTAAGGGCTGAGATAGAACCAGGAGGGCACGGACGAGGAATGAGACTCTGACACCGCTTGACTTTGCGCTCCGTCAGGGTGTCGAAGCCCTCCTTGTTCATGCATTCCTGCAGTTCTATGTCGCTATCTGAGCTATCTCTTCTTTGTTGTTTTCTTTTCTGTTGATTTCTACTACCTGGAGGGACCTGAACTTTAGAGGGCTGGACCACAGGCATGCAATGGCCATTGCTATTGCTATTACCTGTGGAGTAATCCGGACTAAACAGCTGTGACAGGGGCTTATCAGGATTGAATTCCTTGGTGTTCAAGGGATCCTTAGGATCATTGGGGGAAGATGGACTGGTTATCCTGGCCCTGCCAGCAGCCCCAGCGACCTCTGAGTAGGATCTAGGGCTTCCGCCCTTTTCCAACTCAGGGGTCGCTGGGGTTGCTGAGCCACCAGTGACTGACTTGTTTTGGTCATATACGATTGCCTTAGGTGGGGCAGGGTGGACCTCTGCCGCAACCTGAATTGCTTTTGGAGGAGATCCAGGGGTCAGTGTACAAACCTGAGTACACCCCTGGGCCTCAGAGCTGCTTGACGAGCTGGGCAAGCTAGATGCTGTATTTGCTGAGGAGTTGGGTCTGGCGACCTCTCCCTCTTTGGCAGCTTCACCCTCCTCCTGGACTATAGCAGGAGAGGGTAGGTTTTGCTCACCCCTAAGTTTGGCAATGGTGGCATCCTTTTCACTGATTACATTGAGTAAATGGTCCAATTGGGCCTGCATACCCGCTATCTCCCCTAATAAAACAGCCAGAGAAGTTTCACTTACCTCCTTGTTGATGCCTCTCCTAGCAGATCTCTCTTGCTCCCTTCTCAGCCTCCTATCCTCCTTCTTTTCTTCCCTCCTCTTGTTCTTCATACCTTCATTTTTGTGTGCAGTAGACATTTTTGAAGTTTTTATCACGATCGAAGATAGTTGAGTTGAGTTGGTCAAGTGTACTAGTTAAACTCTTTTCTTTTTCCAGATATGAGTGTACTCACTTTCTGGAAAGTATATGGTGTTAAGCGTAGGTGTTAATTGACTGGTAGGTGTTGAACGATCAAAAGCCGTGGAAGGAAATGGTACCAACCCCATTTACCATTCTTATACCTCCTACATTCCCCAAACCCTACATTAGTAAGAGCTCTCCCTTTGCTTATAGGATTAACCCTTCACCTAACATGACAAGAAGGCGACAAGTGCAGACAAATTTCTTGAACAACAAACAAAATTATTTTTTTTTGCCCTCAGCTATGTTTTGGAGGCAAAAATTGAAAAAGTAATTTTTAATAAACTTGAATGGTGATTTTTTGAATGGTGCTGACCAGATATGGCCATTATGTTCGATTATTCTGTGATGAATATATAGGCCTGTGCTCCAGTAATTAATTATTATTGATACTCACAGAAACACATTAGCACCAAACTATTTCCACCAGATGTATTCAAGAACTCAGATGTTTGACATCCAGTATTGAGGTAGCCTCAAACATTTTATCACATTATAGTTTACATTGTAGTAGGATGACCCATAATTGGCAGGTCATTGTCATGATAATAATTTTTAATAATTTTATAGCCTGAAATCCACACATGGTGCTCTATGACTGTACACGATTGTAAAATGCCTCATGGAAAAAAAAAGATTAGAGTTTCTTTCAGTGATTATAAATCTCTTGCAACTTGGTTGGGGCAGGGTCAAGCCACGAGCAGCACCCAATGCTGACATCTGTTCTAGGGGAGTGGGATGAAGAGCATTTATGCAGCATGTTGCTATTGTCTGTATGTATCCACTTTGACATGACTTCATGTGTATGTTTGTAGCTGTTTGGAGTCAATGTTGTTGGAGAGTATGTGAGTGTGGTGTGATCTTGCAGTGTGATTCTCATGAATTGGTTGATGCAGGGTCAAGCCATGAGCAGCACCCAACAACTATGGTGGCATCTGTTCTTGGGGTAGGGATGGTGAACAAAGTTTATGCAACCCATCGCTAATCTCCATGGCCTATCCCTATCCACTCTGGTGTGGCTGCATGTGTGTGTTCGTAGCTATTCTGGAGTCTGTGTTGTTAGAGAATGCATGAATGTGGTGTGATATTGGAATGTGATTCTCATATTAATGATAATTTTTTATAGCATTAAATCTTAAATAATAATAATATGTTTATGGCATTAAATCCATACATGGTGCTCTGTACATGCTGTTCTGGCTGTACAAAGTTGCAAAATGCCTTATGGAAAAGGTATGTTTTAATACCCAACTTAATGATTCCAGGGAGTCTATTTCTTTTAGATGGGTTAGATGGGTTGAATTAAGAATCCATAACTGTAGTCTGGCAACAGCAGATACCCAGTCACCAACAGAACTTATTCAGTCCTCAAAAGTAAGAGGATTTCTCCATGGCAACAAATTGCCTGGACAAGGTTACAGTTCACAGCAAACTCCACGGCAATTTTAGTGCTCAGCCAACAGCACTGATTCAATGCTTCTACTGTTGATGTATCAGTTGAATAAATGATTTTAACAAATTTACGATTGACTTCAAGTCTTGTGTTGTCGTAATGCCCCCCTGTGGTACATTGATAATGATAGTTATAAATCGCCTTCTTCAAATTTTAAGGAAAAAGCCCACAGCATTCAATTGCCGTGAAGAAATTCATATCCCACGGCAATCCCCACAGCATTTGCTGATTGCTGTGGTCAATTTTGAAGGCTGCTTATTAAGATGAGGGCTGAACCAGATTAAACTTATGTGATGAACAGAGACTTCGGTTTGTGACTGATACTCTTGTGTTCCATATAAAAGTACAGGAGGGAATAAAAGTACAGGGTGGAACATTTATAAAAATTAAATGAAAGTAGTATAGACCCAAATAATAGTATGGAGGGGGGGGGGGGAATTCCTGTCAAAACAAATATTCCTATTAGTTGAATATTTTTGACTGGCAAATCAGCTATTCAGTTAATAGGGCTACAATCTGTATATCATGCTTTATGTGCTGAACAAGTGTCAAGAAAACACTTCTTACTTGAGTCCTGATAGTTAGATGTGCATAAATTCTCCAAAAATATATTAGGATTCAAGTTTTTTGTCTCAGTTTGTATTGAAGATAGCTGGGGTGAAACCCCACTCAGATAAGGTTTTTCTGTGCAGGGGGTGTTTACCCCTTGAATTAGTTTTGCACTGTATCTTAATTCTTTCAACACATCTTTACTAAATGTATTAAAAAAATTTATATGATAATTCAAATTATATTTTTGTGAAATTATATGTGCTGTCTCAGTTTCAGAAAGTTTGATGCAACAAGATGTTATGTATTATCTATTTTCACACATGTAAGTTCAGAAATTAATGCTTTATTGAACTGAAAGTAATAAGCCAGTGGTACAGAAACATTTTAAACCTGTTCCATTTCTCACCTTCACAACCAATCATTGTAATAACATGTTAAATACTTTTGTACACCCTTTACCTCTTAACCCACTGAGCATTTTCAAAATATTTTTCATCAAATGAAGAGATTTTGATGAAAAAGTCATCTAAATGTAACTCAAAAAATCCATTCAATTTGTAGGGGAAGAGTGTGCCCAATTGATTATTTATACTTATGCACAATGGCTAATTGAGACCGTGACAATTTTATGGGTGGAGGAAGCCGGCATACCCGAAGAGAACCACTGCGCATCGACGAGCAACTGTAAGCTTCTCAACATTCTAACTCTGTTCAAGCTCCGCTCAAGCAGGGTTACAGTGGTTGAAGACATGTGCACCATCGACATGCAGTATGCCTTAGTATACAACATCATCGTGCCCCCATGTAAGCAACCAGGATAAAGTGCCTTACCCAAGGACACAACGCAGGTCATCCCGGATGGGGATTGAGTGCCCAATTGATAGTTATTTCAGTGGCAAAAGAAATCATATCCTGGAAGGAAAATCACCAGTAGCATAGCAGGAGTTAATGTATATATTTCAGTAAGAATATTTATGTAGTTGTGTTTGAGCTTATTAAAAAGTTTACTTGGCTCTCAGAAGAAAAAATGTTTAGATTCGTGAAAATGAGGAGGTATAGTGTAAAAATAATTTCCATTTTTGTGTTGATCATATTTTTCAAAAAGACAGTCTACATGATATCAGAACAGTCTTGAATTCTCTAAGAAAAGCAGTTAAAACAGAAACAGCTTCCTGCAGTACTTTAAATGTTTTTCCCTTAATTAGTTTCATACATGATATTTTGCATATTAATATTTATATCAATTGCAAATTCATTTTCTTATTTTAGATGGAGGCTCCTGCAGTGAACATATGGAACTATGCTGTTGCACTGAAAACAAAAGGAACTGTTTCTACTGAATTAGATGCAAAGTGTAAGTTCGCTGCCTCATATATTTCTGATTACTTGTATATTCCACCTAAGAGTTGTACAGTTATGAAAAGTTCATTTTGGTTTTGGTTTCGGTTTTTTGCAGAAGAGAAGAGTCAGGTTTTGGTATCGGTTTCAGTTGTTTATTTCCACATTATAATTATAAGTTCCTATGTCATGGGCAATAAAATGTCAATCATATTAGCCTCATTCTCTCAATTTTTCTGAAAGGGCCAAATGGAGACGTAAGTTGAAAACACAATATTAAATTGATTCAAAACTGTTATTGGACTTAAGTTAAAGTTTCAACCTGCTTGCAAATACTTACCATGTACTGAAAATGAAATATTTTCTCTAAAAACACTACACAAGTGTAATTTAGAGGGGGGAGGCGGAGGGGGGGGGGTCCTGTGCAGTTCTGGCAGGTGCTGGTATTTAGTAGGACCGGTTTGAGCTAATTGAGTGCATGTGGTTGTGTGCCATGCCATTGCAACATTTGCCTGTGATTTGTTTTTATCACGGTCACTGAATGACTGAATCTAATAATCAATCTATGTGTCGTATTTGATGAATTCGTTTCAGCAAATAAATGGATTAAATTCACTTACGTTAGGTTAGTATGTCTTCCATTTTAATGATTAATGTGAATATTTTATATCGAATTTAGTAACAAATTTGTCAAATATAATAATAAACTCCAACAACAACAAGAATTGAATTTTTTGAATTTTTACCATGCAGACAACTCTTTCCAGAATAACAAGAACTTAAAGCTTATCTGTGTGGGATGTTTTGATTCCAAAGTGTACACACAAGTATTTTGGTAACTCCAGTCAAAGATTCCAAGTTTCTAAATGAATCCTCACACAGAAAAATATACTTGACGGAGGCTCCTGTAATTGTTGTTTGGAAAACCTTTGTTTTCAACATATTGATTACGAGACATAACAGAAACAAAAGAAATTATTTATTCTGGTAAAAATGTCAGCCTTTGTATCACTTACATCAAATTTTACTCATGTACCGAAAATGGCGGTTTTGCATTTCCAGCATGGTCAGTAATTCGGTACATGATCTCAGTACCGAAACCAAGTACATTTTTGGTAGTATTGTACAGCTCTATTCCACCTTTCATTTACTAATATAATTGTTGATTATAGTAACTTGGAATAGATAGAATATGGAAGTCAGATTTGGGTCCAGAATAGATAGAAAAAAGAATTGAAATAATCTCATTGTATTGAACACACCCACAGGATAAAGTAACCAACAGACAACCAAAATGATAACCTAGTCAGGTGTATTTCGGTAATTTTATCCATTGCCAGGTAGGTGTTGGTAATTTGCTATTTTCCCACATCCACCAAACACATCCACATTCTGTTGGTAGCCTACCAGACTCATAACAATCACACGGGGCCATATAAACCAAGATAGTGGCATGCATGAAACAAAAAGTATGATAGAAACATGTGTCACTTCTAGCAGCATGCACAATGCATTTGCACTAAGTCCATGTATCACCATGGTAAGTACGTCAGACATAACCACTTATGCAGAATACCATGACAACCCTATATGACATCACCGCCAATGTTAATTTTGACATCACTCCTCCTCCTTATTTGTCTTCTGCGAATATATTGTTTGTTTATTTAATTCGATTTATTTGAGAGTAAGACATTTTGGCAACCATTTTCTGGATAACAGAGCCATTAATTTGGAGAGGGGATCCACAGAAGTTACCTAGTTTTGGGGCTATAAAGGATGTCACAACAAAAGTAAATTTCCTCACCATAAATTGATTTATAAAAATCTAAAATGAGTTATGCGCATGGCATTTGAATAGAAAATTAAACTGATGGCCATTTTGGATTCCTTATGTCCAGCAGTCCACATGTCCGTCAGTCCTTCCGTCGTGAAATTGTTTAATGGAGGGTACCGTCATGCTGTAATCAACTCCTCCCCCACTTTTACTTTCTTGACTTACAACATTTTTAGTGCTATTTTCAATAGAGGGTACCTTTATGCTGTAATCAACTTCTCTTGCAGTTTTAAATGCAGATAGCTGAAACTTCAGGATATGATCATACACACAATGAAGATGTGCAACATGTATAAAGTCTGCCGAAAATTTTGTTTCTCCACAGTTATTTCCCATCCTTGACTTACAACATTTTTAGCGCTCTTTTCAATAGAGGGTACCTTTATCCTGTAATCAACTCCTCTTACAGTTTTAAATGCGGATAGCTGAAACTTAAGGATATAATCATACACACAATGAAGATGTGCAACATGTATAAAGTTTCACGAAAATTTGATTTTTCCACAGTTATTTCCCTTTCTAGACTTAGAATATTTTGAGTGCTATTTTCAATAGAGAGTACCTTCATGCTGTAATCAACTCCTCTTACAGTTTTGAATGCAGTGAGCTGAAACTTTAGGATATGATTACAAACACATTGAAGATATGCAACATCTATAAAGTTTGTTGCAAAACTTTATTTGCTCAAAATTATGGCCTTGATCGACTTGGAAAATTTTCACAGATTTTAACAAATTTTCAGGGATTTTTTTTTTGCTATTGTCAATAGAGTGAGCTAAAACTTTATGATGTGATTACACACACATTGAAGATATGCAACATCTATAAAGTTTGTTGCAAAATTTTATTTTCTCAAAATTATGGCCTTCATCGACTTAGAAATTCCGTCGCGAAATTGTTTAATGGAGGGTACCTTCATTACCAGCTGAAAGGCGGGGGTATTTATTTGTGTCACCTTCAGGTGACACCTATTGTTTTCTGAACACCAAGATGTCACATTGTTGACCTTGCTCACCCTCAGGTATTGGTGCGGGGGTAACACACCACCTGGCGATGGATTGCGGGGGTATCGCACCCCCTGGCGATGGATCGACTCTAGTATTCTCTTGCGACTCTGCTGCTCACTGTCTTTTATACTGTTTCATGACCCCCACATTTGACTGGTCATAACCTGATGGGTGGAGGTGGCCAAAAAAGTCAAGTAAAAGGAATATCAGGCAGATACCCGATCAGATGGGGGGGGGGGGGGGGGGAGGGGATCCACCTGACTTCCTAGTTGACAGACACATTTAACCTTTTGACCCTCATTTTAGATACACATGATCTTTGACTTCAGGATACCTCCATTTTATCTTATTTTATTTTTACTCATTAGGACACCGTCTTCAAATATTATAAGTCAAACACAATTTTCATCAACTTGTTTCTGTTCATTTTAGTGAGAAGTATAGCATTTAGAATTATATGTTTTTGTAATTACAACTCTAAGGATGAGACAGTACTCAAGAAACAAATATCGGTAAGCTTTTTATCTGTTAATTGAATAGCCACTTTTCTGGTGAAAAATATTCTTGTAATAGGAGTATTCAATTAACAGAAATTTGGTAATTTTGAATACTCCAATAATAAACTGAGCATTTTTTCTATTATATTGTATGACATATCTCATGAACTTCTTTCAATCAGCATAAAATTGATTAAATTCTTATATTTCATGCTTTCAAGCCAAAGTGGTCTATAAACATGGGGAACTCATAGCTTGTCTGAGTGAATATTGAACATTTCACAAGCTTTTCTGTTTTCAGGGTTTGTATGCTGTTTTGAAATTCTTGAAAAAGTATGGAAATTTTTGTCAGTTGTGGTCTGTTTGGAAAAAGTTTTGAAAAGCATGGAAAAAGGGCATTTAAGCCTTGGATATTAATTTTTGAACAATCTTGAGATCATACAAATTAAAAAAATACTATTTAAAATGCCTTATAAATTTAATAGTCTGTGTCTACTTAAAAATAGAAGAAATAAATGTATGAAACTTTTTGTAATTAAAAACAGAATATGCCTATGGTATTAAATAGTCACAGAATTGGAGGCAATTAACCAATCTTCCAATAAAACACAGCATGCGCTATGACATATTTACTTCCATGAATGACAAGTGCAAATGGATGCACCCATTCTAACATGAAACACCCTTGTTTGTTTTGGTGTTGAGAAAAACAGCATTGTCATACTGCTTGCTTTGGAACCAATTAATTTTTATGAAAAAGATAGGGGAATGCGTATATTCTCAATTGTGGTCTGTAAATTGGAGCTGTAACGATTCTTCGCAATTTCAATGCATCGTGATACATTTGTTCACGATATGCATATCGTATCGTTTCATGTGTATCGCGATACAAAACGGTACACTTCGGCATGATGTTGTAAGAAGTTGCATTTTCAGGCCCAACAAGTCTATTTTGTGCTTTTCCAACTTATATTTCTTTTCCATGAAGCCTTCCGGCTTCTCAGGTTGAACATGGCATATCAATTCGCTCGTGCAACTTGCCACTCTTATTCAAAGTCATCAATACAAGAGAATAAAAGGCCCTCTCCCAGTGAGATTCCCGTCTTTGGAATGAGAGTGGTAAGACCAGAGCAATCAATTGACCAAAACGGGAGGGCAGACAGAATTGGAAAATTGAGTGAGTACAAGCCTAAGGGAGGGAACAACCCTCAAAGCCTCCAGGCTTATACTCAAAGAATCCTTCTCATCCATCACATCTTACAGATGTTTGGATGAGATGGGGATTCCACTTGTTCAATTGTATTTCAGTAAAATATCAACTCTGTGTAAATTATAAGCAGAGTTTGAGGCAACAGACCTCTCACCTCTGAGTTGAACCCAGACTCCCAGAGGTCCATTGGCTGAACAACTCATTTGTCCTTCTCAAGCACTAAAAAAGAAATTAGATGTTACTGGTCAAATGAAAGTTGGACTCTGTGCAGTTTGTTGGCCTTTTATTACTGATACGTGAAAAAATTGTACCATGAAAAAAAATTGCGATACATATTGTATCATGAGTGAGGCGTATCATTGCAGCCCTACTGTAAATAAAAAAATACAGCAAACGATCAATGATGATATAAACCAACATTTTTACAGTAAAATGTTTGCCATCTTCAACACTGGGCAGAAAGCTTTTAGTGAACTTTAACATAGTGAAACCTTCAGGTGGTAACCCATCTTTGGTGATGATTACAATGAGGTATAATGTATGGTGATGATTACAGTGAGGTATAATGTATTTTGATTATTAATCCACCAGAAATAAATATTCACTGCATTCAATTACAAATAAATCTCCGACCCTGGCTCAGGGACTTTCCAGCACAGGGAGTGAAAGAAGTGATTCTTTCTGATTTGGATGTCAGAATTCATTTCAAATTGTACATTATACTTTTTCATCAATTTGAGACTTCAAATTCATTCCTGCCCAAAATAAAACATCTCGTGCATGACTTTTACATTTGTCCAACCCAAGGTGAGCATTGTGAATTTTGCCAACATTTCAGCCCTAATGACTGAGGAATTATAAGTTTCTCTCCTTTATAGATTATGTCATTATATACACTTATTTCTTTCCTGAAATTCCAGAACACATGAATTTTTGTTTGAAACTTGCTGTCTTGTAGCTGACCAGCCTTTTGTAACAACTTATTTTAACACTTGGGGTGTCATGTCTGAATTTGTAGCGGCTTGTATTTCATTGAATTTTTATTTAGATACAGGAAGTACTTTTGCCATATTCACTTCAAGCTTTTCACCTAATTTTCAGATGATGTTTCTCACAGATATGCCTGACTTACGTATCTGCTATGAACAAGAATTTTCATGGTTTGAATTTGACAGTTAAGTTATACCTCCATAAGCTTTTTATGGAGAGGATTTTGATGCAAGGACCTTTGAAAAATAGACTCCAGTGGTTTCTAGTCCAATTCAGCCGTGACAATTTTTGTCTCTACATATATTTCTGAAACCTTTCAAACCTGAAGACAATTCTAACAGTCCCTTCTCTATTTGAGCATATCGTTGTTGACAGTCAGATAATGCTCTAGAAGCATATGCAATTGGTTGATTGTTCTGCAATATTACTGCTCCTAAATCTTTGGAACTGGCATCAGCTGACAATTGTACTGGTTGATTCACATAAAAATATTTTAAACTGGTGCTTTTGTTGGTGCATACTTCAGTTACTTGAAGCTTCTTTTTTCTTGGTGCTCTGTCCAGTACCACTTCTGTGTCTTTCAAGAGTAGTTCTCTGGTGCACTGGTACTTGATGAATTTGGAATGAACTTGGACAAATACTTAATTATTCCCAAAAATTCTTGAAGAGAAGCTTTGTCATTCAATGCTTCCATCCTTGCAATTGCTTCAACTTTAGTAGGGTCAGGTTTAGGTCCTTCAGCACTCAAAACATGTCCTCTGTAAGTTATTTTTGTTCGTTTTGATCTGCATTTATCTTTGTTCAGTTTCAGATTTGCCTTTCGTGCCCTCTCAAGAACTAATTAGATGTTGATCATGTTGATCCTCACTTTCACCCCATACATGGATATCATCCATGATGCACTCTACGCCATTCAATGTTGTCAAATAATTGTGAAAGAACTTTCTGAAATTATTCTTGTGTTCTTGAAATTCCAAACGCAAGATGATTGAAACTATATCTAGCAAACGGTGAATTAAAGGTGCATAGCTGTGCTGACTTGTCTAGTTTCAGTTGCCAAAATGCAGATTTTGCATCTAGTTTTGTGGAAACTTTAACATTGGCAATCTTGATACAACTTCTTCAATTATTGGCATTGGATAATGTTCATGTTTGATTACCTCATTTAAATGTTTTGGGTCTAAACATCTGTAGCTTGCTGGGTTTGACCACTGTTACCACACTGTTTACCTAATCCAACGGGCCATTAACTTTTTCAATTACACACAGAAATTCCATTCGATCTAATTCACATTTTATTTTGTGTCTCAAAGCAAAGGGTACCTTTCTGCAAAGGGTACCTTTCTGGGTGGATGTACAACTGGGGTTACTGACAGATCTATGGTGATAGGATGCAAGTCCTGTAAAAAACATGAGGATATTTATTTAAAATGTCATCATTTGAGGTGTGTATTGTGTGTATGTCTGGAATGAGCCCTGGGTGTTTGGTGGTGCTCAGACCAAGAATATTTGGTACATTTTTAGCTCAACTTGACGAAGTCAAGCTGAGCTGTTGCACGAACGTATGTCCACAATTTCCTTTGGCACACAGCACAGGTCGCATTTATGATCGGATCGCTTTGAAACTTGATGTGCTTGTTTGGGGTGATCTCTAGATGGAGTTTTTTCTTCCATTTCCCTCAAAAAAACGTTGGCATTGGCAATGACCATTGAACTTAGTTTAGTCAAGCATCAAAATATTCCTTTGGCACACCCTACAGGACACATTTATGATAGGATTGCTTTGAAACTTGGTATGCATGTTTGGAGTGACCTCTAGATGGGAGCTATCGATTTTCTTCTATGTCGGTCAAAAATATTGCCGTTGGCAACGACCTTTGATGAACTTATTGCACTTATGCATGAATATTTCCCTTTAGCACACCCTGCAGGGCACATTTATGATCAGATCGCTTTGAAACTTAGTATGCTTTTTTGGGGTGACCTCTACATAGGAGCTATCGATTTTCTTCCATTTCCATCAAATAACGTTGCCGTTAGCAATGACCTTTTGAACTTAGTTTTAGGTAGGCACCAATATTTCCCTTTGGCACACCCTACAAGGCACATCGCTTTGATACCTAGTATGCCTGTTTGGAGTGACCTCTAGATGGGAGCTATCGATTTTCTTCCATTTCTGTCAAAAAATGTTGCCATTGGCAACGACCTTTGAGCTAAGTTTAGTCCGGCATCAATATATTCCTTTGGCATGCCCTACAGGGCACATATATGATCGGATCGCTTTGAAACTTGTTATGCTTGTTTTTAATGTGACCTCTAGATGGGAGCTATTGAATTTCTTCCATTTGTGTCGAAAAATGTTGCTGTTGGCAACGATCTTTGAACTTAATTTCGTTTGACATCAGTATTTCCCTTAGAGATGAGCCGATTAGTAAAATTCCCCATCAGAAAAATGCCGATTATTTTAGACAACAATCAGCCGATACCGAATGCCGATGTCAGATGGTTTCTTTATTATTCAAGCTTACTGCAGAAGCTGGCTGATTTACAGTAATCAGAATTTAATTTACGTGCCATTAATCCCCATCAACCCAGAAGATAACACACTTTTAATACTCACTTAAATAAGTTAAATAACAGACATCAAAGGGTTAATTTTATGTCAATAAGCACCATCAGTGCAGTATATTTTCGATTTAAAATAAATAGCTAACAACTAAGTCGAGAAGTTATCAAAAGCTGTCATTGGAACCACGTGTTTTGAAGTGGGAATTTCTTTTCCCATATACGGGATTGTGTCACACAAGTCCTGACGTTCCACTGCATTATCTATTTTTATCATGTGCTCCACACATTTCAACATGAGAAAAATTCAGTGGCTTCGTTTTGATAAATCCCACCACGAAGGGCCTGATATTAAACTTATTGCACCCAAACCTCACACAGTTAACATGGATTACTACTAATATGGAGGAATTATCTGTCCAATATGAGAATAAAGAATGCCATTATATATTTAATGAGACGATGAGCATGGTTGAAAGAAATATTGCGACATTTTGCAGAATGCAGTACAGTTTGGGCAGTGAAGAGCGTCCGTATTCACATGATGGATAAAAAACAACTCGGTACACAGTTACACAATCAAAATGTTTAATATAATATTCTGCCTTTTCTTTCATGAACCATCACTTACCTGATATCAGTAACAGACGAGTGACATACCGATCGCTTGCCACTGGTTGTCCCACAAAGGGGAAGAAAGTTCATTACAGATCATCCATATCACTTTCACTTTCACTAAGTTTCAGACGATCGGCGATGGCCGATGTTGAACCCTTGAGTGCCGATGGTGAACTGAAGGGTGCTTATCGGCCGAGTGCCGATGTTACACCGATTAATCATCTCATCTCTATCATGATCAGATCGCTTTGAATATGCTCAGGTATGCTTGTTTGGGGTGACTTCTAGATGGGAGCTTTTGATTTCCATCAACAAACATTGTTAGCACCAACTTTTAAACTTAGTGCATTTGTGCAGCAACTTATCCCTTTTGCACTCCCCACAAGGCATATTTATGAATTTCCATCAAAGAAATTGCCACTGGCAACACCATTCAAACTTAGTACATTTGTGCATTACCATCTTCCTTTGGCATGCCTCAGAGGGCACATTCATTATTGGGTTATTTTGACATTTGGTGTGCTTATTCAGGGTGATCAAGATAGGAGCTATCGGTTTTCTTTTCATTGCCATCAAAAACTATTGCTGTTAGCAAAAACCTTTGAATTTAGTGCCTCTGTGCATCAACATTCTTCTTTGACATGTCCTACAGGGTGCATTTATCATAGGATTGTTTTTTAACTTGGTGTGCTCATTAGGCGAGACCTCAAGATAAGAGCTATCGATTAGCATTCATTTCTGAGAAAAAACTTTGCCATTTACAATGACTTTTAAACTTACTGCATTTGTGTATCAGTGTTCTTCCTACAGTTTACATTTAAAAATGTATGAATTGCTCTGATGTTGTGCACACACAATGCTGTTATGATGAAGTTTTGCCAAATAACATTGGAACCAGTGATCTTCAATTTTGCCATTTCACATATAACTTACCAAGTTTAAGTTTGTTAAGTTGAGTTACAGTGTCATGGACACTTTCATTGTCTATAATTTGGAATTCAAGCTTATATTGATTTTTATTGTGGCTGCACACATCTGTAGTTTTACAGTTTTAGTTGCACTGTATGCCTGTATCGACTTTTGAATGTGCTAAGTTGTTGTCCCACTTTCAGTTTGATGTTCCAGTCATTTTTGGTTTGTTCATTACCAGAAATAGCATGAACAGAGCCAAAATTCAGTGTCCTGTTCAGGGTCACTATTCTCTGTTACTGTGTGAACTTTTTGAGGGTGTCCTAGTTTAGAGACGAACTGGCACATTTTGGCAGAATGGTTCTGCTTCTGGCAATTGTGGCAGGGCTTGCCAAATGTTGGACATCGATTAATGTCATGGGAACTATCACATCTATTACAGTGTTTTTTTTTAATAAGCTTTCTTGTTTTCAAAAGCTTTATGACCATTATGGCCTCCAAGATCATTTTTTGACACATGTCTAGCCTGTGTCCTTTTTGAGATTTTGTGTCTAGTGAATTTGACACCCATCGTGTCCGTAAGCATTTTCATTTGAGAAGTGTTCATTTCACTGGCCTGACATACAGGTATGGTTTTAGTTCATGTCAAGTCTTCCACTTGTAAGAGTCTTGCACGATGTGGCACGAACCAAATCGTCTTTAAGGCCTCAAACTATTTTATATTTAATTAGGCTATCATTGAGCTCTCTGAATTCAAAATGTTTTGCCTTATTTCGTAGCCCTGACATATTGATGAAAGGTTCCGATAGCTCTTGATTTATGGAGAAAAATTTGTGTCTATCCCGTGTGAGGTTTTTTCTCAGATTGCAATAATGTTGAAATTTGTCCATTATTTTAAAAGGGTCCTCTTTTTCGTCATCAGTGGCAAAATTCAGATGTTTTGTAGATTTCCTGTGCATCTTCTATCACATGCAGGAGCGGGGAGTATTGCACTTTTGCTGATTTTTTCCCAATCACACTTTTTATCAGAAATAAATCTCTGTTTCCATTTCCGCCAGTTTTCAGCAAAATTTCTATCTAAGTTTAACTGGTTGAGTGCTGGAAGCCACTATCATGGCTTTCAAGAAACATGAGGGTACCATACTAAAGTCTTCATATTCTTTACACAAATTTCCTATTCAGTCATAAGCAAATACAATAGTGTTCATATAGATTTGCATTATTAAAAATTATTGGAGAGTGCCTTAAGGCACTCTCCAATAATTTTTAATAATGCAAATCTATATGAACAAATTCCAACTTCCAAAAATAATCTAGCACTCAACCAGTTAAATGTCCAGTTGGTTTTAATTGACCCATTGTTAATTTGCTATAGTGTTTCACAATAACTGACCCATACTGACCCATAGTCCATCAAAGGAAGTATCATATACAAAGTAAATACATTCTTTTCAGGGTTTTATGAGAAAGTATAAGTTTGGGCTTTCTAAGTTTTAATAATGCGACAGACACTTAAATTTCTTGCAAAATTTTTAATTTGTACATCCCATTTCTGACACCAATCACACCATATAATGTATTTTGATTTAACATAACTCTCATGTGGCATACTATAAACATGCTTTTCTTTGTTATTTGAAAATTGTATTCTTAAATAATATTATTGCAAATATACAGTGACAATAAAACAAATGTGTTAATTTTTATGCGGATGCTCTCTGCAGCAGGCTATTTTATTGTATTGCCATGTCTGTGTGTATGTCCATCCATCTGTTAGCTTTTGCTTGTTTTGCATGTAGTATATTGTGGAATTCGAAAGAGACTGAACTGATTCTTCTGAAGTATTGTCTTCTGAAGAGAATTTTTTATCAGCTCGTTGTTTGATGAGCTTCTATAATAACATTATATAACAACAGCTGAAATACTGGCATATAAATGGAAAATGTAGAACATTTTTTAAAGAATTAACTTATATGCTGGTCTAAATATAGAAGTAAATAAGCAAATGCTTGGAAACTTGTGTAATTTGCAGTGTCCACCCCAGTATACTCTGTCTTTACGATTTATTAGTTGGTTTTGTTAATTAGCAAGAATATTATGAATTGAAAATTGAGTTCAGTCAAGTGAATGAATGTAAGAAGGATATAAAAACATTTTAATGGTTGGTGTGTCCAAGTACTTTTCAGGTGAGTTCAGATAATACATTTTTAGTTTAAACATATTGCTGATGATTGGTTACTGGTATTTTACTTTCTAATTTTAGATGGGAATAAAAACTGGAAGAGCTTGGTTTGGTGCGTGAGTCCATTTAGTTAATTTTTTTTTCTGACTCATTGTTATGTATAAACTTTGTAGAGATCTGTTTTTACATTGATGATGAACTGTGTGTCTTTGTCTTGGATGGTAGAATTTTATGTTTCATGTTGATAGAAATTATTTTCTAACTCTTTTCTAAACAGCATGCCATTAGCTTAATTACAGAACCTCAAAGAATAAGATGTGTCTGGGCCTTATTAGCTCAATCTCAATTTCTTCTTTTCTTTAAAACTGTGTTCATCATAAGGTATAGTTTGAAAAATAATTGAATTTTTTTTTCACTTATCCAGTGACTTATCCATCTAAAATACCAGTACTGTTATCTGCTACAAATTTTAGGTAGAGAGTAATATGTAATATAATTTGTCAATGTTCTCAGCATAACATTCCAATCAAGTGTCATACAGAAAAACTGTTTATTAAGTGTATGGTAAGGGATGGATATTTTTTTCACATTATTCCCTGTTAATTGCACAGCCACTTTGCCAACAAAAGTAATTCATTTAACAGGAGTATTCAGTTAACTCCTTGCATTCAACCAGCAGATATTCCTGCCCAGGGCAGGATTTCTCATGTCATTGAAATCAGAATAATTTGGGCACATTTATTCAAATTTGTCCCCTGTAAACTGAATGGATTTTTCCACCAATTATTCCTTGAGTTAAATTAGGATGAATTTTTCATAAACTCTAGTCATGGTTGCTTCACAGCAGCCATGACTAGATTTAATGAAAAATATCTCAAAAATACCCATCAGGTTAATAGTTAACAAGAATTTTGCCATTTTTGCTTGAATTGTGTTAACAACTGAGACCTATGGTTTGGCGACAAATGTTGGATGACCTGAGTGGGCATCCTCGCACTGTTAGCGCAATAACTTGAACAAACGTTCTCCGATTTGACTAATATTTGCCACGCATGTCTTTTGCAATAATATCTTAAGCATCAAAAACTGACCTGGCCCAATTTTATGTTGCAGAGTTATGGGCCTTAATTAGTCAATTTTTAGCTTGTTAGCACAATAACTCGAACAAACATTCACCGATTTGACTAATATGTGCCATACAGGTCTTTTGCAATAATATCTCTAGCGAGTTCAAAAACTGGCCCAACTCGATTTTTCATTATGAGTTATCGGCCTTACTTAGTCAATTTTTACATATTTTGAGCTCCTTAACGCAATAACTTGAACAAACGTTCTCTGATTTGGCTAATATTTGCCATACAGGTCCTTTTCAATAACATCTCAAGCAAGTTCGAAAACTGGCCCTGCCCAATTTTTTGTTACAGAGTTATTGGCTTTAATTAGTAAATTTTTACAAATTTTGAGCTTGTTAGCGCAATAACTTGAACAGACGTTCTCCAATTTGACTAATATTTGCTATAGAGGTCTTTTGCAATAATATCTCAAGCAGGTTCGAAAACTGGCCCAGCCCAACTTTTCATTACAGAGTTATGGGCCTTAATTATTTTTTACGAATTCTGAACTTACTAGCATTAAAACTTTAAAACTTGAACAAAGGTTCCAGATTTGACAACTGGCATGTGATTAATAACTGGGTTGTGGACGTGCAACAATCTCCAATTGCCACCACAACTCAACGCCTGCATCTCTGATGCATACCTCTTGTTCTGTATTCTTGTGATAAATAAATTCTATTATGTCTTAATTTATAGAGCTCATCATGGAACACTTTAAAACAAATTATAATATAATAATCTGTTAACATTAGATATATTGCAGCTGAATAGGTTTATAGGTGTGGAGAACTCCTTGGCATGTCAAGTAATTCTTGACAACTGGTACAATTTCTTTAAATTAACAGGAATTTACTCTATAATCTATATGCAATTAACAGATCAGATTTGTACTGACAGTATAGTAAATTGTTCGGTGATTTGAGGTTATAAGAAATTATCAGGATTATTCCGATTAAAAAAAAATTACAATTAAGTGGTCTCTACTGTATATCAGGACTTATCGGCATTTAATTACACTTAGACATTTATCAGTGAACTAGAGATGGTTGGTCACACACTATACCCCCACCATGGCATACCGCCTAGTGTGGGTGACTGAAAAGGGGCATTCAATTTTTCTAAGTAAAAAAAAAATCCAATATGGCCACCAGTTGGCCAGCTTGAAACCGAGTGGGAAAAAAATTATGTCACGCACTTCCCCTCATCATGTTGATCATTTTAGTGAAGTTTCATGAAAATGCGGCTAAAACTGGAAGTAGTTTGCTCCACAAGTTTACATAAAAAAAAATCCAATATGGCCACCAGTCGGCCATCTAGAAACCAAGCAGGAAAAAAATTATTGTCACACACTTCCCCTCATCATGTTGTTCATTTTTGTTTTCATGAAAATGCGTCTAAAACTGTGGAAGTAGTTCACTCCACAAGTTTACATAAAAAAAAAATCCTATATGGCCACCAGTCGGCCATCTTGAATCTGATCGGGAAAAAAATTATGTCATGCACTGCTCCTCATCATGTTGATCATTTTTGTGAAGTTTCATGAAATTGCGGCTAAAACTGTGGAAGTAGTTCATTCCATAACTTTACATGTGCAACGGACCGACAACAGCGGCAGACCGACCGAACAACCAACAGACAAGTTGACTCCTATATACCCCCCTAAAACTTCGTTTTGTGGGGGTATAATTAGGGGTTGAAAGATTGGTAATGCATCATCACTGAAAATTGTCATGCTTTACCAACAACTGAACAATGGTATCACTTCCAGTCCCACACATTATTCAATACAACTTGAACTTGGAATGTGCAAGGGATTGTTTTGCAAGGTAATTGTAGTGGCCAAACAGTAGTGGATGGTTACATTCAGATTGCTAAATTTGCAAATAGTTTACTATGATTGGGTGGTTTTTCAGTTTTCTGGTTTGGTTCCGTTTTTTTGTGGCAAACCGGAAAACCAAACTGCAAGACCCAACAAAAACCACCCAAATGGTTTTACTGTGTTTCTTCAAAAACTGATCAAACTATTTTACTGGGAGGGAACTGAACTATTGACCATTGTGGACTCTCATCACTTAATCCATCCAGTAAAGGGGCAAATACATCATGTTCTCAATGTCACATTCACTCCCTTATTGCCTAGTCCACCAAACAAGTCAATAAGGGAATAAATGTGACAGTGAGAACACAACATGGAATTGATGAACTTTATTCATTTGTTACCCTAATTTAATTTTTTTCTGACTAAATAGGCTTAGCAACTGATCCCCTAGAATCCCTAAGAATGATCAAAGGGAAGTCAGGCTGAACCAAATGGAGATTCTTAGAGACAGGGCTTTTGGGGTGAGTGATGTCCTAAAAACTATTGCAGATTCTTTCCAACTTTTATTTACTATCTATTCTTAACACATTGAAAAACCGAACCCAAACCAAGATTTTTCTTGAAACCGAAACCGAATCTGAGAAATCAAAACCTCCCAGCTCTATAGTTTACCTAATATACATGTAACACAAATTAGTTACAAAGGATTAGTTGATATTTCAACAGACTTGGTGTGTCTGACAGGATGTTTTTAATAAGCATTTTAATACTTTTCTGCAGGGTCATTTTTAGCTTAACTTGACAAAGTCAAGATTAGCCATTGCCATCACGCATAGTCTGTGAGTCTGAAAGTCTGTGAATCTGTTCACATTTTCCTTTAGCACAGGCTACACCCGCAGGTCTTGTCTGATCATAACAAAATTTCATATGCAGGTTTGAGGTCATGTCTGGATGAGATCGGTCAGCCATGATGGCTGCCTGAACCCAAAATCCAAAAACCTTTAGCACAGTCTACAGGTCGTATTTATGAAGGGATTTCATTGTTACTTGTTAGGATGACTCTGTATAATGTCTATTTGAGAACGTCTCTTTTTGGTCATGATCTGTCAACCATGATGGCTGCCCAAGCCCAAAACCCCAAAACTTTTAGCTCAGTCTACAGGCAGTGTTCATGCTAGCTCAATATTTTAATGTGCCAAAGCTGAATATTTTTTATGCCAAATGAGAAATTTTGTGCAGATGAGATTTTTTTGTGCCATGGGAAGTTTATGTGGGAGAACTATAAAAACATTTTTTTTATATTTTATTCATTGTTTTAATTGTGCATTTTTATATAGAAATTCGCACATCACCGATATATATGGTAACTGATTGACATGTGGATTGAAACCTTTGTCATTTTATTATTGTGTTAATCTTTGATTTTGGTCAGTGGGGAAAGTATCACCAACAATTAAAGACAGTTGATAATCTGGTCTGTTGTTGGCTGTTGAAGAAACAAAGCAAGCATTGTTCACATAATACGCGACTTCTTAATCCGAGGTAACCAGTAAGAACAATTGAAAAGTGACTTGTCATTGTGTACACAGTTGAATAAGATGACTTTTTTGTAATTAATGATGTGGGCATTCATATTGATGTATCATTTGTTTGCTTTACTCAGAGAAAGTGTAATATTATATACCGGATTTTTGCAAAGTCGGAAATGGCTGCCATAAAGTCAAAGGTTACTGAAGGGATTTATTATTTGGATGACTTTCAAATGGTGGTAGGTATATCATACACTACAAATACTGATAAGTTAAAATGCATTTAAATATGCATTTGGCACATACCAGCATGAACACTGTCTACAGGTCGTATTTAATATGAAGGGATTTCATTGTAACTTTGTAGGATGACCCTGTGTGATGTCTAGATGAGAACTTCCCCATTTGGTCGCAATCTGTCAACCGTGATGGTTGCCAGACCCCAAAACCTTTAACACAGTCTACAGGTCATATTTATGTAGGGATTTCATCGTAACTTGGTAGGATGACTCCATATAATGTCCAGATGAGAACCTCCCCTTTTGGTCACGATCGGTCAACTGTGACAGCTACAGGTGCCTGAAAACCTTTATCACAGTCTACAGCTTGTATTTATGATGGAATTTCATTGTAACTTGGTAGGATGACTCCAGATAATATCTAGTCCCCTTTTGGTCGCGATCATTCAACTGTGAAGACTGCCCGAGACCAAAACCCGAAAGCCTTTAGCACAGACTACAGGTTGTATTTATGAAGGGATTTCATTGTAACTTGGTAGGATGACTCAGTATAATGTCTAGATGAGGAGGTCCCCTTTGGTTGAGATCGGTCAACAGTCATGGCTACACAGGCCCGAAGCCTGAAAACCTTTAGCAGAGTCTACAGGCTGTATTTATGAAGGAATATCGTTGTAACTTGATCGGAAGACTTATTTTGGAATAATTTCACTGTAACTTGGTAACTTTGGTTGGCATACATTAACTGTGAGGGCCACATTAACCCACCCCTAAATGTTTTAGTACAGTCTACACCTCAAATTAATTTTATTGAAAACATAGCATACAGGAAACAGAAATTAATATATTCTCAATTATCACAATTCTTGTATTTCATAATCCTTTCATAAACATTGAATATCATCCTTTTCTTCAAACACAACACATAGTCAAGTTAAGCTACAGTGTCACTGACACTTTCATTTTTCTACAGCACAGATGATTAGTTTACATTTCGAGATTGCATGAACATGGTATCGCACAGGGTACCTGAAAAGATTTGAAATTTTTATCCCTGGGAATTAGTTCACAGTAGGTTACAGTCAGAGTCTATAAGTCTTTCACGAAAACACACTCCTCATAAAGGCTTTTCATTCGATATGATCCAAAGTAAGGGATCATATATTTTGGAAGACAAACTTGAAAGCCTGATAAAATTTGAATGGCAATTTCAGTATTAAGCATTTGGAACTTTCAGACTTTGAAATAACCTGCGAATTATCTGGGGGTTACTTCAGTTGTAAAATATGCGAAAGAACAATAGGTTACAACAAAATATTACAACTTAAATGAAATTCCTGATCATGCATGTTCTGCCAGTCAGAAAAATCTTTGGGACTAATTTGACTTGAAGGTTGTGCATTGCAGCCAAATATGAATAGAGTGACATGACATTTATATCTTAACAGAATTTCCGCCAAAATAAACAGCAACAATTAATGTGCAATCCTGCCAAAGCAAGATTGTGCATTGGTTGCTGCTATAAACGGAGAAGGCGGAAAGGCATCACAGCACTTTTTCCTATAGTTTACCACCATATTATATTGCGTAACCTGTTTGCGGGTTACATTGTAATGTAAGCTTTTTTCCAGGCATGCAGTTTTGATGAATTTATTAATTAGTTCAGGGATTATACACGATTAACCCTTCAGGCAGTTCACACGATATCAAAATTTGTTATTTCAATTATTTTTTTCAAATTTTTAAAAAAAAATTAACAAAACCATATCATGTCATCCCTCATTAGAATGAACACGGTAGTGTGTTCCAATGGGTGCTCATATTTTATGTTTTAGCTGATATTTTTTTCAAAACAATTTTGTTCAGCTGCTCAATTTGTAAATTACGTGGATGGATTTGGTTGCTTCGTTAGATAAAGGGTTACATGACACCATTTGTTGAACAAAACAAAACAGAGAATTTTTGTTATTGAAAGTATCCTTCATTTTGCTGCTCCACTCTGACTCTGAGAGTAGTGATTTTATGATACAAATTTGTCTGCAGTTTGTAAGTTTATCTGTTTGTTCATCTATCAATCTATCTGTCATCCATATTTTAACTGTCAACTTTTTCACTGGCCAGGCCATACTTCTTAACCTTTCACATAAAACTCATCATTTGCATGAGTGATCATAAGCTATGTTTTCAAAGCAAATATTTAACATGGCAACCTCTGTGGGTAGTGATTTTCAAATTAAGCTGTTTTGTTTGGTAAAAGGTTAACAATTCAGCTTGAATCTCCACACATTTGTGTATTATGACTAGATGGTGTGTCATGCACTATATTCATACTCTCAGGTATTGATCACATTCAAGGTCAAGATGAAGTCATTGTATTTGGTTGCCCAGACAATAGTTTAACAACTGAAACTTCTCAATAAAACTTTGTAGATGTGCATTGTATGTCCATACTATGAAAGGTCCAGGCCTTGCACAGGGTCAGATGTCAAATCACTACAAATTTGTCCAAATTTCAGACTGCAGTCATATTCTGAATGGCAAATCCTATTAATGAGTTCATTACTTTCTTCTCGAAATTGTCATCTCAAAATAACCAACTAACAGTACAACAGTCTTTTATTCAGAATAATGAATAAAATGTAGGATCCTATTACTTTCACCCTAACTCTATATTTGTAAACATGATTGTTATGCAGAGTGTAGTACCTTAGTTTCCTCTTAAATTCTGAATTACCAGTAGTAAAAAACTAAAATACTGTCTACATTACCAACTGCTTTTTATACCCCCAGCGTGAGTATATAGGAATGGCATTGTCCATCCGTCTGACAGTCTGTCTGTCCGTCCATCTGTCCTCCATCCCAAAATTCAATCATGAATAACTTGTAAAGTACTTGGTTGAGTGACTAGATATTTGGTATGCAAGTGTATCCTCTTGCTGTATACCCATAGTGAAATGCAGGTGTCGTTCGAGATTTTATTGCCAGAGTCATTGCCCTTTATGGACTTACTTAATAACTTGAAGAGTACTCAATGAAATGATGTGCAACTCTATCTTATTGATGTCTACCCACAGTACAAGGTCCGTCCATCCATCAGTCCATCTGTCCATCCATCCATCCATCCCAAAATTCAGTCATGAATAACTTGTATAGTACTTTGTTGAGTGACTTGATATTTGGTATGTAAGTGTATCCTATTGCTGTATACCAAGAGTGAAATGCAGGTGTCAATCAAGATATTATTGCCAGAATCATTGTCCATCTGTCCATCAGTCTGTCTGTCCATCTGACCTACTGTCATCTGTTCGTCTGTCCGAATATCCTGAAATTCAGTCAGGAATAACTTGTGAAGTACTTGGTTGAGTGATTTGATATTTGGTATGCATGTGTATCCTATTGCTGGATACCTATAGTGAAGTGCAGGTGTCATTTGAGATTTTATTGCCAGAGTCATTGCCCTTTATGGACTTAGTATTTGTATATACCCAAAAACTGTATCACCTATAGTCAGACTTGCATTGTTAAATAAGCGGGGGTATTTTTTGTGTCACCGTATGGTGACACTTTATTTTCCTTTCCTTTTCTGAGTATCAAAATGAAGCACCTCTACAATGTGCTATCATATTTTTTTAAATCTACTTGATAGCAATCTTTATTTTGGGTTGTCCTGCACATTGCGAGGGTATTTCGTTAGCTGTGCTTACGAACAGGTCTTGTTTTATTTAGATTTCTTTTCTCTTTCAGATTGCAGTCAGCCATGTAAAGGTCAGAAAATTTTAGACATAACTCATAAGGTTTGTTCAATTTTTTCATATTTATGTAGCTTTGGTTACATAAAATATAAAAGAAACAATCTTGGCTAAACAAATTAAATGTGCCACTCCTTTAAACTCACTTGTTTGAAACTTGAGATGTGTAAAACACTTCAGTCTGATGTCCAAAAGCATAAACATTGTGTTTAGAACTTCCTGTATAAAATTGCCAGTTTATATTGAACTAATTAATATAAGATGGAGAGGTGATGATGAACTGCTGTAGGTGTGCTGGGAGATAATGTTATATGTTTCAGGTGAAGACATTTTTCTGACTTCTGAATATTTCGTTACTTTTCAACCCTTCACCTGATATGTCTGTGCTATCTGCCTAGACACAAAACTCACTTTTCAGATTTTGCTTCCAAAACAGCTTATCCCCCCCATCCCCATTGAAATGAGCTTATTGCAATGAGGGGCTTATAACCCATGTATTGGAAACAAAATAGTGTATGTTGAGTTACTTTGGAAAGAAATATTGTGTCAACCCATAGTCATTTTATATAAACCTACAGTATTGTCATTGAGGAATTTCTGTTCTGTTTTACAGTGTGTAGAGAAACTGCAGCAAAAGATAATTGAGAAGAAAAACGAAGCACCATCTTCCCAAGCAGAGACTTTTGAAATATCTAAATTGGAAGCAGAGAAAGACCTGTTCAAAGTTCTTTGTTACAAAGCTGAAATGGTATTTGGTTCTCAGTTAATAAATTTATAAGTGAAGCATGTAGCAACATAAAATAATTTTATCACAGTAATTTTTCATAAATTTCCTCTTGATTGATGCAAGCTTGTTTATATTCTCTATTGGATTTCAGAAGGTCAAACTTCACTCAGCAAAATGTTTGGAGAAAACACTCTTTGCTCGATTTTTTCATAATTTCTATTTTTATTCAAAAACTTATTTAGGCCCACTGAGCATGTCTGAAAGATTTGTTGCACAGGACAAGGAATCTGAAACCCAAATCCACGTTTGAAAAAATCTCTTGTCTGGTAGAAAGAATATTTTGCAAGAGTCAGTGTCAGACGAAACATTTTTTTTTTTATAGAATACCCCATCACAGAGAGTTTCATCGCTAGTACCTTATCTTTCATGTATTTTGAGACAATTCTGATCCAGTATTCTTTTTGCAGTGGAGTAGTGTTATAAACAAAATAACTATCTAAAGGTATTCAGGTTTTTCCATGCTTTCATACATTAATTGAAAACTGAGCATTTATTCTATTATATCTTGTTTGACAGAGCTTAGAAGGATTAAGCAAGCCTGATAAGTATGAAGGAGACATGCTGCTGAGCGTGATTTGTAGGTTAGGAGGAGAGTTTTAAATTCAATTCTCCCCTTTACAGGCAACCAGTGAACATTAGAGTGATGTGGCAGAAGTTTTTATTGCAGATAACAATTCTTGCGGCAGAGTATTGTATGTCCCAAAGTCTGTTGATCAAAATTTGCTTACAGCCAAAAAGCAATGAATTGCAGTAATCCAAGCGACTAGTCACAAATGCATGGGCAAACTGGTTTACTGTTCCCTCATCGATTGCATCTCGCACCCTGCCTATATTTATAAGGTGATAATAGGAAGTCTTACATACTTCAATTACATGCTTGTCTGCCAACAGATGTCTCTGGAGAACCTACCACACCAAGACAATGTGCCTTGTTACTTACTAACCTCTCTAATTGAAAATAACCGTTTTGAAGTTTTTCATGGAAAAAACCAGCATAGAATGCATGTTTTGAAAAAGAAAGAAAGAAAATATGGTGAAATATTCATTTGAAAAAAGTCATTGTCTTTTCTGATTTATGATTCACTGGGAATCATCACCAGTTCTTAGACTGGTATCCAAAAATATTTTGAGTTGTAAAAAACTATATTTTGTTGTATAAATGGTGTCCGGAAACAAAAGGTTTCGGAAAATTTATTTTATTTGAAATACGGAATGTAGTGTGTCTGGTCTTCTTTTCTAGGTTACCTCTCAGGCAACCCATGGTTCACCTGAAAATATCTGAAGGGAACGAACTATGGGTTACCTAAGTCAAAAAAGCAGGGGAATGATAAACCTGTTACCTGAAAAACTGAAATTTTCAGGTCTGGATATCAAATGACAGTCTTGTCCTCAGGTTCATGAATTAGTAACTTCTGTATGCTTATAAGATTACTTTCATGTATATCCCTATCATGAGATTTTGAAGAAACAGGACTACACTGCACTGTGCTATGACCTTGTCATGCTTAATCTACTGGTTCCCATCAATCACCGAAGTATACATGGGCTTAAGTGGTACCCAAGCAGCCATTTCAGATAGGAAATCTGGGTGTTTTAGCCTGTTGACAGAGGGAGATGGCTTTAATTAGCACTGAAGTAAGCTTTCCTATCTGCAGGGTATTCTAATGCGGTATACATGTTTATGCATTCAAGTATTATTAGGCTTTCCCAAACCCAGTTTGGGAAAGACTCTTGTTATTCTTCTTTTTCAAATCTAGTGAAATGTGGTATCGGCATATCTGTGAAAACGCGTATTTTCAAAATATTCTGCCAAAACCTTCAAAATTTCACCATTTTTCGAATGTCTCAAAATTGTTTACAGGTATTTAGCTAAAATTTTCCACACATTTAGAGCATCATATGATACACCACAATCAACACTCAAATCTTTCAACCTTAACCCCCACTGGCCAAAAATGACATGAATATAGATTTTTTCTTCAAAATTGACCAACTTCAAGGGCAAATTTCTCTAATTACAAGGTTGTTGTAACAATTACTTTGGTTTGGATATATGCAACAAAGATTGTGGAAGAAAGTTACTATTTACTTTTTAATCTCAAATTTAACTCGCAAGCACAATGAGGGCGAGAATAAGAGCACCGTTTGAAAATGCCAAAATTAACCAACTTTGGTTGCTTTTTCCATCATTTTGGAAAGGGTTAATTTCAAACACTTTTCGTGTACGTATTCACAATTGACTACCGAGCATATTTGCTGTTGTAAGTTTGGTTGTAAAGTTTAACCCTATCCCATTCTGGTTGCATAAAAGTAGGTACCATCCAAAAAAACTCCAATTTTTTCAGAATTGGTAAGTTTAGATGATGATTTGCTCCATTTTTAATTGCTTGAGCTCCGAATGCTTTCTATAGCTGCTTGCAGCAGTCAAAGTATGACAAATTTTGTTCTGTATGTTATTATTAAAAGTTTAACCCTTGGCAGATTTGAGACTTCCCATAAGGGTACTGTCGGAATAATTGTTATTTTCGCCAACGTTTACATGCACTTTCTCAGCACTGGAGCCATATTGTCTCAAAACCTTTTCCATGAGAGGATTGGGCCTTCATCCAAGAACAATTTTGCTGTTATATATTTTATTCAAAGTTTTAACCTTCACCCAGTTTTCGGGCCTTGAATTTGAGTGCCCTAAAATTGTTCTTAAAATTGGCTAATTTGGAGCTCACTTTTCTTCCATTTTCGAAAGGAAAATATCGAAAAATGATTTACATGTTCGTATTTACAATTGCCTACCGAGCATATTTGCTGTTGTAAGTTTGGTTGTAAAGTTTAACCCTATGCTCGTTCTGTTTGCATAAAGATAGGTGCAGTCCAAAAAAACTCTTGTTTTTCAGAATTTGATAAGTTTAAGTGACAATTTACTCCATTCCTAAATGATTGGGCATTGAACGTTTTCTATGGCTGTATGACAACTTTTGTTTTATATGTCATTATTGAAAGTTTAACCGTTGGCAGATTCGAGACTGCCCATATGGGTACGGTCGGAATAATTGATATTTTCATAAAATCACTGAATATTGATAAGCGTGCAGTGGTAGTTTGGAATAGAATATCCAAAAATGCTTTTGAAATTCGGATTCACAGTTCAATTCCAAGAATATTTTCTGTTATAAGGTTGCTGTAAAGTTTAACGCAGTCCCTGTCTCAGATGCATAAAGACAGGTGACGTCGAAAAAAACTCATTTTTTCAGAATTTTGTTGGTTTAAGTGACAATTTACTCCATTCCTAATTCATTGAGCGCTGAATGTTTTCTTTGCCTGCATGCAGCAAGCATAGCATGACAACTTCTGTTTTATACGTTATTATCAAAAGTTTAACCCTTGGCATATTTAGGAGTTCCCATGTGGGTATAGTCGGAATAATTGGGCCGTGAGCTGCGAAAAGGGACCTTAGGGGTCAAAAATTCGAAATTGAGTTAGAGTTTCATCTCTACTCTCCTGAAATCGAGGATTCCAACAAAGTTTACTTTAGGTTCATCCGACATTTATAAATGGGTCAACGCGACGTGTAAAGTGGGATGTCCAAGAGCTTCATAACTTGATTCGACCGTTTGACGTTTCAACGTAATACTTATACGACGCATGTGTGCAACATTATCTTTCGTGAAAATGTGAACGTTTAGCGAACAGTAACAAGTTATTTCTTTTTCGAAAAAATAAAATATTTAAGAATGAAGGAAGATAAACTACCATCTGAGCTTTAATTCACTGTGGATATGGTTTAGCAATCTGCAAAGAACGTTTTGAAAAATATTTGTTTTCCCGAGCTGTCAGGTTTTTCATTTTTAGCTCCGCTGACAAAGTCAGCAGAGCTTTTCTTATACTGATTCGTCCGTCGTCCGTCTGTCCATCCATCCGTCCGTCCGTCGTCAACATTTTATTTGTCCGAGCCATAATTTCTAAACCGCTGAATATTTTTCCACCAAACTTCATAACAATATGTATTATCAATAGACGGTGTGTCATCAATTATTCTGCGGTCTGTAAATCCACAGGGTCAAGGTCACAGGATCAAGAAAATCTTAAGATATTTTTGATATTTGTTTGTCCAAGCCATAATTTCTGAACCGCTGAATATTTTTCGGCTAAAGTTTGTAACAATATTAGTATTAGAAAACATGCCCATGCGATCAGTGGCCCTCAGCGGAGCTCTCTAGGCATGACAGGCCTCTTGTTGTTTATTTCTTGTTCATTTAATGTTTGTTTTTTGTTTGTTTTTTTTTGTTTTTTTGTTTTTTTTTTGTTGTTGTTGTGGGGGTGGGGGGGGGGCTTTTTGCACGTTTTCGGCTGCTTTGCATGCATCGGCAAAACAGAATAAAGAAAATCTATTAACACACGACTCTCCTCACCAATATAACTAGTAGGCTGAAAACAGACAATAATAAAAACATGGCTAATCATGACCATATGGTGAAGCCTATCTCTAAAATGTGTCTCGATTTTAAACATAACATTGAAACACGTTTGGGTCTGAACATGTAGACCCTATATAATTCGTGGAGCGGGCCATCAAACTGAACAATTTCAATTTTAAAACGTCTTGAAATCAAATGTAGATTCAGCCAAGACCTATGTGAGTTTCCTTCGAAAGTTGCCTGATTGTCATTAGTCTCAATCTTTGTCGGGATGGGTTATCAAGCTCAGTGTGTTTGGCCGCATGTTGGGGTATGTGTGTTGGTGATATCAAACTCTTCAATATCAATCTCAAAACTTCTTTCCGTGGGACGCCCAGGTAAAATAGGACTTGGTAACCAACGCCGCTTGGTGCCATCTCTCAGTAAGTGGGAAATGTAGGCATAAATGATTGGCAAGACTTGACTTTATAGCTATATTGAGTCATGATATAGCCTTGATGCCGGCACCAATAAATAAATACTTAAATCGCAAATTGTATTTAAATAAAAGTTAGGTTAAGCTAATGGCCCGCGTGAATCTTCTATACAAGAAACCTAAAAAGGTGACTGATATATACTGTCACAAGTCTTACTTCTTTTGTCAGGAGAGGCTGTTATAGGTCACAAATATGTCGGCCAGACCACTTCGGGATCTGCTTGTTATGAGCGTAAGAAAAAATGAGCTTCTACTCGAGGCTGCCCAGGCCCCCAATATTTCTGAATCCAGCCCTTGGTAACCTGACGTCTCTGGACAGTTTGGGTTTTTTTTTTCGCTGACACTGACTCTAAAATTAGAAGCAATGTGTGAGAATGAGCAATCGCGTATGGTGACAACATTTCTTCTATTAATTTCCCAGTATCAGCCAATAAATTACATGTAGTAGGAAAATAATTGGAGGCGTTAGGATTTTTCAGTAAGCGTATTTGTCGGAGGCTCTAAACTCGAATCTGAAAGTGGATCGAAAGTGGATCGAGGGGTCAGGATCAACCACTATACGCATACAATTGTATGCGTTTTGTAGAATCACAATTCACATGTACAGTCGAAACTCAAAGTTTACGGGACCGGCCGATAACTTCGACTTATCCCGGTCCTCGAGTTAGGCACTTGAGATGAATTTGAGGGATTTGGAAGCTTTGAACACAAGAACACAGAAACTTGTAATCTGGACAAAGGAACCACCTCCACACCTCCCAGAAAATATAGAACAGCGATGGTCTATATTTCCTGAGAGGGGTGGAGGGGGACTGCTAGTCCCTGTTTGCTAGGACCGATAACCAACTTCGAGTTATCTCATATATTCGAATCATCCGATTTCGAGTTATCGATTGCCGACTGTAGTTTCTAGTTTTTCAAGACAACTCCCATTCCCTACCAACTCTCGCTCCTGCCAGGAGAAAAAGGATCAGTGAACAAAAAACCTAAACAAGAAAACAAAAACAATACTCTGCAAACTAAGTTATTTTACACGATAACAGGGTAAATATTGTTTTTGTTTTTGTCTCTCGGTATTCCGAGGTGGGGTGGGGTGGAGGGAGGGAGGGGGTGGATCAGTTGTAAAAAGTAAATAAATAAATAAAAACAGGATTTGTTGGGGGAGGTGGCAGATAAAAACTGCAAGACACAGGGTCCCAGGGAGAGGGGGTCTGCCGAGGCCGAAGCATTTTTTCAAATCTACTTTCTTTACATTCAGAAATAGAAGACTTTTGAGCATTGTCATGCATGTCATTAGTGGTCACTTAGGAACATGACAGTTTCATTTGCCTTGAAAGATATTTTTTTAAAGGTTGTCGTACACCAAAATTGAAAAAAAAAATGCCCCCCCCCCCAAAAAAGACAATTTTTTATGCTCAAATTGTTTTCTAGATAGTTCAAGGCAGAACATTGCTTTTCAGACCTAGTGTATTATTTTTAAAGCCCCCACCACCCCCACCCCCACCGCTCACGAGGAAACAACCAAACAATTGGATACGCCTGAAGCTGGTTTGCTACACAGTAGACAACACGTCTTCTTGAAAGTCAAGAACGCGTGTTGCACTGTCGCCTTGGCTATTTCGTTGGCAAAGAACTGTTCAATTCATCAGAATTCAAGAGAATGTTTTGAGAGTTCTATCTCTGACATAAAACATTTATTTAGTTACGGTAACCAGTTTTAATTTATTAAATACATTAAATCAGTGCTTTCGTCGTGTGGAAAGAAAAAAATAAAAAGC
The DNA here is from genome assembly GCA_031216915.1 of Pictodentalium vernedei. NCBI lineage: Eukaryota > Metazoa > Mollusca > Scaphopoda > Dentaliida > Dentaliidae > Pictodentalium > Pictodentalium vernedei. The sequence goes on along the minus strand of CM062296.1, from coordinate 274,947,323 downwards.
CTTGTGTGTTTATAAAACTTATTTGATCACGCCCACAATTTTTACGTCGTTCGTTTTTGACGTCTTTCTCTGTTTTCATTGGATGTCCTGTAAGGTCCCTTTTCGCAGCTCACGGCCCAATTGTTATTTTCGTAAAATCAATCCCTGAATATATTGGTAACCGTGCAGTGGCCTTTCAGTGATGCCACATGAAGCCGCAAATAGTTAAGGTTAAAAAGTTCATCAAATAGACAGATATAATGCCTAACTCATCCGGTGACAGGTAAATAATGAATGGAAAAGTTGTTGAATTGAGAATAAAGTTGGGATGAATCTTGGCCTCAGTTTCCACCTGATCAACAGTATTTCCACGTGGTCTCGGCACTTGACAAAGATACTAAACTGTCGGACAGGGACAGTAGAAAACATTCTGAGAGTTTCAAGTTTCTGCCTTGCATGGTCGGGACATAATTGGCATATATCCGACATTGTATCTGTTCAATTTGAATGTCAAATTAGCCAGATGACGGCCTTTTCGCCACCGGGTCGAGTTGTCAGTTTCTGTCGGGACGGTATAAATAAGCAGTTCAACTCAAACCTTTCTGTCCCATATGAATGTGCGAATATTTAAAGCTGAACAGTTCATCAAATAGACAGATATAATGCCTAACACGGCCGGTGACAGGTAAATAATGAATGGAAAAATCGTTGAATTGAGAATAAAGTAGGGACGAATTATGCCCTCGGTTTCCACCTGATCCACGGTATTTCCACGCGGTCTCTGCACTTGACAAAGATACTAAACTGTCGGGCAGGGACAGTAGAAAACATTCTGAGAATTTCAAGTTGCTGCCTTGCATGGTCAGGACATAACTGGCGTATATCCGACATTGTGTCTGTTCAATTTGAATGTCAAATTAGCCAGATGACGGCTTTTTCGCCACCGGGTCGATTTGTCAGTTTACGCCGGGACGGTCTAAAATAAGCAGATTAACTCAAAACTTTCTGTCCCATATGAATGTGCGAATATTTAAAGCTGAACAGTTCATCAAATAGACAGAAATAATGCCAAACTCGACCGGTGATAGGTAAATAGTGAATGGCAACGGCATTGCATTGGGAATAGAGTAGGGATGAAGCGTCCATGCGATCCACGTTGTTCCCACGCAGTCACGCCACTCGACAAAGATACTGTCGTGTCGAGCAGGGATAGTAGAACAACTTATGAAGATTTCGTGTATCTGCCTTCACTGATCTGGACGCAGTGGGTGTATGAGCGACACTGCTGTCTGTTCAATTTTAATTTATTTATTGAGGTTTAATGACACTTTTGAGACAGTTTTACAGATGGTAGAAGCCAGAGTACCTGGAGAAAACCACCGAGCAATGGCAAGCGACTCAGACTCCCCAACATACTAACTCCACTAAAGCAGGGTTAGCATTGGTTGAAGACAAGAGCACCCTCAAAGTGCAGTATGCCTTAGTACACAACGCCATAATGCCCCCCTCCCTCCCCCACATGGGAAATTAAATTGGGATGAAGTGTCTTGCTCAAGGACATAATGTGGTTGCCACAGGCGGGATTCGAACCAAGGACCTCTTGGATTGCAACAATCATCGCTACCTTCTGAGCCACCTCGGTCCTATAATATGCAGTGATAGAACTCTTTATATGTACTTGTGCGATTATAAATGAATAATATTAACATGGATACGGTTCCTCTGAATCAACTTGTACAGTATAATGGTCAGTTTACTTTCAACTTCTAAGTGATGAGATAGGAAAATAACATTTTGTGTGGAAAACCAAAATGTTTTGTGGTCATTTCTGGCAACTAATTTGTCCGAAATTTTCTGGCATATTGGCTGAAAAATCGGCTCCTTCCCGACTCAGGAGTGGGTTGGGGCACAGTCCTCCATGAAACCCTGGCCCATACGCCCATAATTCATATGTACTTATTTTTTCCAAAGCAGAAAGGACATCGCTTGTTTTGCTTTCTATGAAAATATTCTGTAATTATTGAAGAGCAAATTTTGTGTTAAAGGCTTTGGTGTGCTGCTGTGTCTCAAATATCTGTTTTGGCTGCACAAAAAACTAGTAGCATCAAAAACTTTGATTTCCATTAAATTTTCTGTTTTCAAAAATGATTGATAGTTTTGTGTACAATACAGTTTGCCTTTTCACATTAAAAAGTTGGGAAAGCCCGTAATTTGTCCAACAAATTACAATTCTCTAGTTGTTAGTGTTGTTCATGTATTTTAATGTCATTATTATTAACCTCTCTTCACATAATGCTGACTGAACTCAAGCTCATACTTAGAGACCTCCATAACCTTGCAGTCATCTCTGCATCAGTTATCTGTTATTATCTGTTTCACATATATATACACCACCATCCTATTGTCCATTTGGCACATTGTGTTGTGTGGTAGGTTGTCTGGAGAAATTGAAATATTCTCCCTAATTTTATTTCTACAGTTCCTACCACATCAACACAAAGTATGACCACCCAGTCAAAGATCTACATTATTTTGTTTGATCCACCTTATGTTCCTCCATACATACACATGCATATTTGATCTACAAAATTAAGGAATTGATGTGCATGTCTGCTGGAAAATAGACAATGGGTGTACTAATATATAGAGAAGTAATGGTTGTGTGCCATGCACAGTCAGTTTCAGTCTGTCTTATTCGGTATTTGTTTAGTCTTTTGACCCTTTTTCAGAATTTTCAGGAGTTTCCCCTGAAAAAACTTAAAACAGTTATTTTCAAGAAGAGAGGTTAGTAAGGAGCAAGGCACATTGCGTTGGTGTGATACAATTTTGGTGAAAATTTAAATTTTCACCTATTATATATCCCAGGTTGCAAACCAAGGTAGATGGAGAAGCTAGAGTGCTTTCAAAAATAAGATGAAGTTTTGTGAATTTTGATAGTTGTAGTGCAATGTAAATAATTTCTTTTTTTCTCCGAAATAAATTTTAAAAGTTTGCTGTCATCTTGACTTTGATATCATCTATAGATTTCTGAATTTCATCTGTGGATTGATGTTCCAGGTGATGTTTGAAAAATATATATTATTGGGTATCATCAGTATAACCATGAAAAGTAAGACCATGTTTGTAGATGTATTGAGACGGAGGAAGGACATAAATGACATGTAATAATGTATTTCCGAGGTTCATCATCTGTCTGAACTTTCACATGAAGCTTTTTGTGGACTCTTTATCACTCTACCTTCATGAATACTTTAACGAATACCTGAATAAGGTATGATATCATAAATGAAAGCAACCTCAACATATTCTTATCTAAATAGTCGATTCGCAATAACTCGGAAGTTTCAGGAACAAGAGAATTATTGCTTTTTTATCCAGTGTTTGAATTTTTAAAGTTTTGAAAATAGGTAACTTATCAAGTGTTTGAGCTTTCCAAGTTTCAAAAATAGGAAACCTTGCTGCATCATATCAGTGAGGTTGGCTCAAAATGCACCATGTTTCTACTGAATAATTTTACATGGAGAACAGATTGTGTGAGTTATTGTGGGGCACACTTTAAAAGTCATTCTCTGGCTTGGGTATATTTCTCACTCAATTATCCTCAGAAAATGCATATCAAATTTGAATTTGAGAATTGTCTGATATATTGTTGGCGAGTTATTGGCCTTTATTGTCTTGAATTACAATTATTTGTATACCCCCACAATAAAGTTGTGGGGGTGTATGCTGGTGATAAGCTTGTCCATCTGTATCTCTGTCCATCCATCGAGTTTTTCTCGGTCATTTTTTTCCCCCGCCAATGAAGTCAGAAGGGGGATATTGAAATGGTGTTCGTCTGGCCATCTGTCCACCTGTCTGTCACAAACTTTGTCCGCTTAACTCCTCCTATGGTTTTCAGTGGATTTTTACGAAACGTGGTCTGAAGTATCAGTATCAAGTGTTGATGTGCACGTGGTCAGGACTTTTCGATGCAATGAATTTTGCGTGGTTACGGCCCTTGGAAATAGCAAAATTTCCATCACAAAGGCTTGTCCGCTTTACTCCTATATTTTTTATTGGATTTTTACAAAACTTGGTCTAAAGTCGTCAGTATCAACTGTAAATGTGCATGGGGTTAGAAATTTTTGATGCAATGAATTTTGCTTGGTTACGACCCTTGGAAATAGCAAAATTTCCATCAGAAATGCTTGTCCACTTAACTCCTCCTACATTTTTTATTGGATTTTTACGAAACTTGGTCTGAAGTATCAGTATCAAGTGTAGATGTGCATGTGGTCAGGAATTTTCGATGTGCTGAATTTTGTGTGGTTATGGCCCTTGGTAATAGAAAAATTTCCATCACAAATACTTGTCCACTTAACTCCTCCTGCATTTTTTATTGGATTTTTATAACACTTTGTGTGCAGTAACAGTATGATGTGTATATGTGCATATGGAAAGGAAGTTTCGAATCGAATAATTTTTCAAAAGTTATAGCCCTTGTCAACTTTGAATTTTCCAAAATTTCAGGTTTTTGGAAGATATCTTCAGTTGTGATCCATATGGTTCCTTCAGTTACAATGAACCAAATGAGGTATTTAACCTTGTCCATTGAAGTGCATTCACCATCTCAGTGTTTGTTCATCCATCTTTTCATCTGTCTTGATCACCTCATATGCTTATTCCTATCATAACATAAAAGTCAGCGGGGGATATGGATGTCATTAGACTATCTTGTTTAAAACTTGGCATATATGTTAACCACCATGGGGACATATGTATCTGTGATTTCCGAGATCGATCGGCAATGTCATTTGCAGAGTTTTTACTTAGAATTTGCCATCCATGGACACAACTTTGTCTGAGCTTGTATTGCTTCATTTTCTTGTCATTTTTTTTTATTTTTGGCTCAGAGATTAACCAGAAAGGACACCTGTACACCTATGATTTTGTGATTGTCAGACTCATTTTGTCAGAATCATTGCCCCTTTTTCAACTGGGTTTTTCCGCAACCTTCGCCATTTTATCTGCTTACTTAGTCGTGTTTTTAAAAGCTTAGCAATGCATGGGAACCTGTGTCTCTGTGATCTTGAGATCAGTCAGAGCTATTTTAGCAGAGGTATTGCCCTTTTCCGACTTGGAGTATTTTGTGATCTACTTAAAAGGAGGAGAATATTCTTAGTCCCATTGGGACAGACACCTCTAGTTTACTTGAACTATACTCAATATTGCCAATCGATTTTTGACATACAACATTACTCAAGAAAAACCCAGATCAAGTTCAGTCATGACCTTTCAGCCACATTCTGTTATGGAGTTAGTGCTCTTTATTTTCTTGAAATTTATATGGTTTTAGGTCATGATTTATGGCTTCTGCCTGATAACTCCAGCTATACTCGACATAGCCAATACATTTTTGGCGTACAACCTTTCTTAAATAAATGGCAGATCAAATTCAATTTTGACATTTGTGTGACATTCTATTGTGGAGTTATTGCCCTTTATTTTCTTAGAATTTCCATGATTTTAGGTCATGAGTCCTGATTTATGGTTTCTGGATAAGTGTGAGTAAAGGTGAGGGCAGGCACTACAGAGTCACTAGAAGCAACCGTGGGAGTTGTGTTTTGTTAACCCATGGAGTATGTGGCCATGGTAAGTGTAATCCACATAGGACAAAGTTCCCGTATTATTCCAGTCTGCAATTATATGTCAGAAACTGGAGTCTGATAAGTGCTGTTTGTCTTGTAATTAAGTTTATTTAGATCAAATTGTGATTCGACATGCTAGCTATGCCTTATTCATAGCTTCATCCATTAATCTGGGTGAGTCATTGTTGACATTAGAGTGTATCCGTCTGAAGACAGGTAATTCAGACTAACGTTGGTGATATGATAAATGAGTTAGAATGTATCGGCGACCTTTATACAATTGATGGTTGGTTAACTGTGATATAGGCGTCAAGTGCACCTGTGATTCACAGTGAAGAGAAGAAGCACACGTTATTCGGCTGATACGATGTATATCAGGGACCTTGATACAATTAGTGGTCCATTACCCGTGGTATAGGCATTAGATGCGCCTGTGATTTCTCGGGTAATTATTGTATGGGCACTTGTGTTTATTCCACTAAGCGACTTAGCCTATATTATGATGGCGTGTAATGTTTTATTTGTGACATCATATCAGTATTTGGCATGCGTAATAATCGACAGCACTGGTGGAAGACCAAGGGTGAATGGCTTAGCTACCCGTTTCCTCCATCCACCCCTAGCCCTCGCTCTAAGGCACTTTTGTGGAGGCATGCTAAATTGTTGGATGCAGGTGCTTTTAATTCAGACTAACGTTGGTGATATGATAAATGAGTTAGAATGTATCGGCGACCTTTATACAATTGATGGTAGGTTAACTGTGATATAGGCGTCAAGTGCACCTGTGATTCACAGTGAAGAGAAGAAGCACACGTTATTCGGCTGATATGATGTATATCAGGGACCTTGATACAATTAGTGGTCCATTACCCGTGGTATAGGCATTAGATGCGCCTGTGATTTCCCGGGTAATTATTGTATGGGCGCTTGTGTTTATTCCACTAAGCAACTTAGCCTATATTATGATGGCATGTAATGTTTTATTTGTGACATCATATCAGTATTTGGCATGCGTAATAATCGACGGCACTGGTGGAAGACCAAGGGTGAATGGCTTAGCTACCTGTTTCCTCCATCCACTCCTAGCCCTTGCCCTAAGGCACTTTTGTGGAGGCATGCTAAATTGTTGGGTGCAGGTGCTTTTAATTCAGACTAACGTTGGTGATACGATAGATGCGATGTATCGGCAACCTTTTTTTCAATTTTGTGGTCGGTTAACTGTGATGTAGGCGTCAAGTGCAGCTGTGATTTACAGTGAAGAAGAGAAGCACACGTTATTCGGCTGACACGATGTATATCGGGGACCTTGATACAATTGCAGGTCCATTACCTGTGGTACAGGCATTAGATGCGCCTGTGATTTCTCGAGTAATTGTTGTATGGGCGCTTGTCTTTATTCCACTAAGCGACTCAGCCTATATTATGAAGGCCTGTAATACCGTACCGATCCGTCAGTAAGCCCAGGGGGCACGTGAAAAAAATTGTTAGAAAAATTGGGGGTGGGCTTATTTACGGAGAAAACCAATTGTAAAGTGAACTAAGGGTTCCTACGAGTAGCTACTGGTCGCAGATTATGATGTTCAGTAGGTCAATTTGAGTGACTGATCTGTATCTGTATGGGTACGTCACAGATTCCCTTTGGGCTATTATGTGACGGGGTGGTCTGCGCAGGTCTAGTCGCGCTGGCTGAGGAGCTTTGATTTGAAGTCCTCAGTTTTACTGACGCACACAATTGAGTCTTCCAGATGGTTCCAGTCTATTGCTGTGCGTACAAACAGTGAATTTTTGTATTGTTCAGTTCTACTAGGTGGTACCGATACTGTTCTTTTGTTGTTTCTCACTTGGTTTTCTATGATGTTTTCTGTGTCGAAGTTGTCATATCTTGTAGCTCTGATTTGTCTTTTCTGCCTTTGGAATTTGATAAGATCCCCTGGAGGGAGTGCCGGTACCTGCCCCTCAACAACTTTAAAGTAGAAAATCAGCTGTTGTTGCTGTCGTCTAGTTTGTAGTGGTGGTAGTTCAAGATTTTTTAGCATTTTGGTCAGGGATCCCTCTTCTCTTGACTTGTAGTCCTTGGTGATGAATCTTGCGCCTCTTCTTTGTATAGCTTCTAGTTTGTTTATTTCATTTTGTGTATAGGGGTCCCATATAATTGAGCCATATTCCATGATGGATCTAACTAGTGCTATATATGCGGTCTTGCGGCATTCTCTAGGGCAATGTTGTAAGTTGCGCCTGAGGAATCCTAGTGTGGAGCTTGCTTTGTTGCAGACATTGGTGATATGTTCTTTCCATTTAAGATCCTCTTGTATTTGTAAGCCGAGGTATGGGTTTGATGGTACATGCTCCAGTATATGGTTGTTCAAGCTGTAGAATTGATGCCTCTTCTTTTTGAGGCTTAGTATATAGCACTTCTTGGCGTTGAATCGCATACCCCAGTCGGCTGCCCATTTTTCGAGTGATTTGAGGTCTTCTTGTAGCTTATTATGATCATTTTGGTTGTTTATATCTCTGTATAGAAGGCAGTCATCTGCAAACAACCTAACTGATGAGTTGACTGCATCTGGTAGATCATTTATATGGCACAAGAAGAGTATAGGTCCTAACACTGTACCTTGGGGGACCCCGGATTCAACTGGTGCATTGTTTGAGTATTCGCCTTCTAGTTGGACTCGCATTTTTCTTTCCGTAAGGAACGCCGTAAGCCATTTGTGGACGTTTCCTCGGATTCCATATTGGTGGATTTTATGCAAGAGTCGATCATGAGGGACAGTGTCAAATGCTTTAGAGAAGTCCAGAATCGCAATGTCTACCTGATTTCCTTTGTCATATGACTGTGACATGTCGTGGATTGTGATTGCAAGTTGGGTTTCGCACGAGTATCCAGATCTGAAACCATGGTTTAGAGATGTCAGTACCTTATTTTTTTCCAGATGTTTAAGCATGTGGCGACATATGATATGTTCTAGTAGCTTACACGGTACTGATGTAAGTGACACCGGTCTGTAGTTTTCGGCTGAGTGTCGGTCCCCCTTTTTAAAGATGCAGGAGATGTTTGCATTTCTCCAGTCCTCTGGTAGGGTGCGGCTGTCTAGTGATAATTGGAAGATTTGTGTGAATATTGGTGCTAGGTGTTCGGCGCATTGTTTCAATATTCTATTTGGAATGTTATCTGGTCCCTAGGCTTTGGATGGGTTGATCTTTTGTAACAATTTTTTCGTACCCTCTATTCTGATAGTAATTTGTTGGATTGGGTCTTTAATTTTGGTGTTTGTATCTGGAAGTGTTTTAGTTGTTCCCCTTGTGAAGACTGATGCAAATTGATCTAGCAGGATTTGAGCCTTCTCTTGGCTGTTGTTTACCAGATGACCCTGTTTTTTGAGTGAAGCCACACCGATGTTGTCTTGTTTCCTTGATTTTACGTATTTCCAGAAGGGTTTGGAGTTGTTTTTATTCATTCCTTCCAATATTACATTGTTTATATAGTTCCATTCTGCTTTCCTGATTTCTCTCTTGCATGTTTTTTGATGGTGGCGATAGTTTGACCAGGAATTTGATCGTTTTGCTTGGTTGTACAGGTTTTGTTTTTTCTTAAGCATTTTCCTGATCTTGTGATTTATCCATGGTAGCCTGTTGTTGGATTTGACATGTTTGGATGATCTGATTACCCCGTTTGTTTTGGTAAATGTTATTTTTAAAAGAAATATAATAAAAATGCACATACATTTCTGAGTTGTTTATTTCCTTGTTTCAGATCCATTATTCCATTTGTTCAAAAATAAAAATTAATGGAGAAAATGACAAAAATAATATTTACAAATCGGGACAAAATAATCTGAAACTGACGAAAACTCACGTGGTCGATTTAGAACTATTTTTTAGGCTGACTCGGTGTCAGTGCATGATATTGTTGACTTTTCGAGGGTAAAATATAAAATAAAATACATTTTATATTTCTAGTACTGATACGTTTATCAGTGCTGGAAATATAACATGTATTTTATTTCATGAATAATGTTTCAAAATTATGACAACTTGATGCGAAACCATGAATACATGTACCGGGTAATGAAACTGTAAGTGAAAGATTGGAAATCACGTGGCATCTATTTTTAAAATTATAAACAAATGCTTGCGAAAGAATGAAAACATTAAATAACCGTGGTAATTTCGTCCGATGCTTGAGTCATTAAATCCCCTAAAAATTGAATGATTAAAGATAAATAATACAGAATCCTTTGACACAACCAAGGGATACCTTATTATTTTCCTTAAAAAATCAGTTTTTAGTTTTTTTAATGATTCGAGCGTTCGTCATCTGTGCTCCATCCTCGCAACATGAAACGTAAATAAAAGCACATGGGCGTGCTTATAAAAAAACAAGCTATATTTAATCGGACCGCCGTAGTGTGAATTGAGACTCCCCATTGTTAATACAAAAATGGCTTCACATGTGTGTTGTTTTCAAACAGCTTTTCAATTCATATTTGACAAAGTGGACATTAAAATGAAGGTACGAAGTTACATTTATTTTTTTTGAAGCGCCTTTTTAATATATGACTGCTTCAGATAACCAAACAACTCATTTTCCAACAATTTAAAACCCAATACCTGGGTGGCCATATCGCCTGGAATAATTAATTATGAACTGGGAATTTCCCGTTCATTTCTAAATATAAAGGATCAGAGCAGAGTGGATAAACAAAATTGATAACACAAAATATGTTTTGGGACTTTTAATCCAGCTGCAGTGAAAAAATAAAGCAACACGTCGATATGATTATAAAATTTTATTTAGGGCGCAATGTTGTTGTGGTAAATGAATAAAATGAAAATATCAACAAAATAATTAACATTTTATTTTGATTGGTAACTTGGGAAATCCCCGTCGTTGGTTCAACTTACCGGTTCGTGTTTCACATGTGTACCTGAAAAATAATCCTGGAAAATCTGTGGTGGGCTTATTTTGGGGTGTCTTCCAATTAAATACGTTTTTCTGAAAGTTGGGGGGTGGGCTTATCCACGGAAGTGGGCTAACTGACGGGTCTGTATGGTATGTTTCATTTGTGATATCATATCAGTATCTGGCATGCGTAATAATCGACGGCACTGGTGGAAGACCAAGGGTGGGTGGCTTAGCTGCCCGTTTTCTCCATCCACCCCTAGCCCTCGCTCTAAGGCACATTTGTGGAGGCATGCTAAATTGTTGGATGCAGGTGCTTTTAATTCAGACTAACGTTGGTGATACGATAGATGCGTTAGAATGTATCCGCAACCTTTTTTTCAATTTTGTGGTCGGTTTACTGTGATGTAGGCGTCAAGTGCAGCTGTGATTTACAGTGAAGAAGAGAAGCACACGTTATTCGGCTGACACGATGTATATCGGGGACCTTGATACAATTGCTGGTCCATTACCCGTGATTTAGGCATTAGGTGTGCCTGTGATTTCTCGAGTAATTGTTGTATAGGCACTTGTGTTTATTCCACTAAGCGACTCAGCCTATATTATGAAGGCCTGTAATATGTTTCATTTGTGATATCGTATCAGTATCTGGCATGCATAATAATCGATGGCATTGGTGGAAGACCAAGGGTGGGTGGCTTAGCTATCCGTTTCCTCCATCCACCCCTAGCTCTCGCTCTAAGGCACATTTGTGGATGCATGTGAAATTGTTGAAAGCATGTGCGTCTTGAATAAGACAATGCCAGGGCTGTAATTGTTTCCAATAAATGGATGCTGCCCTATAAGGTTGGAATAATGTTTTGCATATAAGATCGTATCAATTTCCAGCATAGTATATGACCATTCTAGGCAGGATTGTTATTGTTTCCAATAAATTGATGCTGCCCTATTATTGGGCCGATACAATGTTTTGTATATAAAATCGTACCAGTTTTCAACATGGACTAGGACCTTTTAAACGGCCTATCAGTATGAGCTAGCTGCATCATTGGAGGAATGCGCATTTTAATTATTAGGCTCATAGGATTGTTTAAGTAAGTAACTGTCATCAAACAGGGGGATATTGTCCCCTGACGGAAAGCGACTGAACTATACTATACATTTATGCTTTCAGAGCTTGGAGCTTGTGGAGATTGGAGCTGGTGATAAAAGAGCTGATTTCAGTATGGTACATTGAAATTTGTATGTGCTTCGGTATAGCATTTGTTTAGCCTGAAGCCTATTGGTACTTGCCCGGAATTTAATCCGCTATGTATGGCTAGTTTCAACCTTTACGGTTTTATCAAATAAACAAATACCTCAGGACTTCAATTTGTGTAAGTCTGAGAATACCGATTCTTGGTCGGTAATGTATTGTGGTATATAGGAAATATAGGTCGCTTTTGGTGAGCGCCACTTAATACCAATTCGTTGAATGTTACAGCTTTCAGATATGGCTGAGACTTGAATTTGAACACTGCCGTTGTTCAGGTTCTGAGCAATATATTATCAACTGTTTGTTGTAATTTCATATATTGCTATTTTAAGGAAATATGATACTTGGTTTATTGCACCAATAATAAAATCGTTTTGATTTTCGGGAGGCTTTGGCTCGACCGTCAATTATGTTTCACACTTTGTGTCTGAGGACCAGGTGTTTGTGCAAGACTGAGTGTGTTTTGTTTGCACTCTATTGTTTATGCCTTTTTATAGCTTGTTTGAAACAGCTCTAATTGGAGAACTGAAGTGACTGTCGCAGTCTATTGATTTGACTGTCGCATTTGTTTGCACTTTAGTGTTCATGCATTCGTGGCTTATTTGAGTTAGTTCTAATTGGAGAACTATAGCCATTCTAGCAGTCTTTTAGGTCGACTGTCTGAGATGCTTGGTGACTTGTATGTCGCTCTCAGAAGTTTCAAAGCTGGCAGAAAATACACAGAAAAACTGTATATTACACAGGCTTGTAGTGTGAAACTCCGATTCAGTTTCTAAATCGACCGACAGGCTCTGCTGTCTGGGATAGAAACCGTCGAGCATTGAAGCTTGCAAGCAGGCTGGAGGTACACAGGTTGTGTACGACACAGGCTTGTTGAAGCTTCGGGGTTTGGCAAGCTGGCGGGCAATAACACAGATTCAGACTTTAGCACTGACTTCTGGTAGGCAAACCCCTGAAGGCTATGTGTAAAGTCTCAAGCAGGCTGGGAGTATACAGAAAATTCTATATACAACACTGGCTTGTGGTAGTGAGACTTTACGGTTTCGAAGCTGGCAGGCAATGTCACATAAATGTGTATTGCACGGGCTTGTGGTAGCGAAACCTGTTATAGCCAAAACACTGAACATAAATAAATACAATACAATAATGTAAAACGCGAGAGTGAAATAGCGATTAAATCAATCGAAAAATGCGAATGTACAGTCACGGTACCTGGTGTATGATACAAACGAATCTCGGTGGCTTCGTATTCACGTGTGTGAAATATAACAGTGTTATCGGTTGATTAAAGATAGCGTCAGAGCTGTACGCGTTGTATACGTGGAAATGAGAACTAATTGGGATGACGCCTTCAGCTTCGGTGTCTGAGAGTCACATGCTGTAAGGGAGAATTCTCATTGGGTGTGCTATTTGCACTCCGACACGCTGATTGGCTGAATCGGTGTGGGTGGTGTCCACATGGATGAAGAATTTTTTCCTGATTGAATTCACGAAATGAGACTTAGTTGTGTGTCAACCATCATCAAGAGTCAAGCTCTGACACGAACATTTATGGGAGGAAATATTGGTTAGCTCCCTTGATATGTTAGGTGAAATAAATTCTCGCAATTTTTAGAATTGAATGCTTGAGAGGAAATTCTAGTTAGCCCCCTTGATATGTTCGAGATTTTTCGATACTTTCAGCAATTGGTGATAGGAATATATGAGTGCCAGTCCTAGTGTAGATTGTGTGGCTAGGTTTTGTCTGAATAGTATATTATAAAATGATAGTAGTAGATAACTGTCGGAGATAGAGTTGCAATTGATTCCTATCGACAGTAGGCCGGATTTTTCGACAGCATGGGACCAGTGATGAGTAAAGAACATAGCAGCAACTCAGTTCACCCGCAAGCTTCAAGGAGAATGTCTGACAGAGGTGTAAGGCAAGAGGGGCACTGGTAGCCCGTCATGTTGAGCTGGTTGTTACCGTTAGCTCGTGCGTGGTTGGCCCACGTAGACTCTTGACAATTATCGTGCAAAAAAGTGTGGCACCACCCTCATCTGGAAGGAGGGTAGGTGTGGTTGGTGTTATGATTTTGTCTGTAATTGGGCGATAGCCCATGGACACAACTTAATAAAGCACACCTACGGTGGGTGCGAATGTGTGGTTACCATAGATGGACTTCATATCAACCCTTCGTGGGCTGAGGGTTCAAAATTTTAATTGTAACGCTGATCTGCTTGGTGCAGGAGTGTGGGCCATTGCATGGCAAAGGACCTGGAAGGTCTTTGAGGCATTGGTATTAATTTTAACCCCTTCCTCAGTACAATTTTCTCATGTGCACTGGGAGTGTAATTTGACAGATTGGTAATATGTGTGCTAGCCTTGTCAGCTTGTGCGGTGAGGTGAGACTGTCGTTCCATTTGACATCGTGTGTGTCGCCTACCGGCGCGTTTGACATGTTGGAATACTTTTTTGTTAGTCGGCCGGCGGTGCCGGGCCGGACAGTAAGTTATGGCAAGTTGAGCTTTGCTGGCCCAGTCAGGCTTGTTTAGTCCCGGCTATCTTGCTTAGATTTAGTAAAATGCCCTCTCTGATATATTTATGGGCAAATTCGGTGAGTGCAGAGGTAAACATTGGTATTTTGCCCGGATCAACATTATCCATGCATGGCTTGGCCATGGTTTGGGTGCTTGAAGAACAAGGATGGGAAGAGTCATCCGATTTGCCGCAAGTAGAGGGGAGAGGCCTGCGTCCGACGCACTGTGTTCAGCGGGAGGGGACAAGGGTCCCTGCTCATCTGAAGTCCTGTAGGTGAACTGTATGCTCTCTAATAATACAGGTTGTATGTCCGTGGTAGTACAGGCCATGGTTACGGTATTGTCACTGGGCTTGTAATCAGTACAAGAGCTGAGGGGCCAATCTTCTTCCGGCAAGGTGACCTGTGACCATGGTAGTGAGCCACTACAGGGGGTCATGAGAGTACTGAGTACAGCTGCAGTGGTCACCTGTGCCGTGGCACCATGTCCTGTCATGGGACTGACAGAGGAGGTAGCCTTAATAAGAGCCTCAGGCGCTTATGTGTACTACCCCGAGGCGTTGAGCTGGGGGGGAGGAATGTTGGTCATTCCTAATCTCCGACGCTTGGGTGCACTCAGAGGTGAATCAGCGGAGGTGGTGTGAGTGTCCATTGATATAATTGCTTGATGAGTATGCTTCGGGAGGCGTATCCTAGATTGATGAGAGGACTGTCCACTCGGTGAGTGGATTGCGGTCCTCCTATTTTCGGGGGGATATGGAGGCAGCTGCTACTGCGTCAAAGCCCTGGTTGGGGGTTGGAACAGCTGCGGCCATAGACTCTTTATAACGCTGGGCATTTGTTAGCCGATATTTGGTAAGGTCGACGCTGGAGAAGCGTGAAATGGTGTTATGGAAGAGCTCAAGAAAGGCAGGCTGGTCCTGCTCAATGGTATTAGGAGGGAGTGGGTTATTGAGGTACTCAGATATCTCGACTTCTAGGTCTGAGATGCGCTTCCTGCATTGTGTCTGCAGACATTTTGTCAAACGCTGAATGGTTTGGCGAGCAAGCTCGTCGATGTCCGACGATATATCATTCTCAAATTTGAGCAGGCCGTCGACAGTACGGCGTAAATCAGTATTCATGGTATTGAGAAGATCTGCTGGCACGACATTTTGTAAGTTGCATTCTTGGTAAATGCGGTGCTTGTGGGGTGCATCAGCTTCCCGAAACATGAGCCTCCAAGTATTATTGAGTTGTAGTTGGAGCTTACGGTGTGTTTCAGGTTGTAACAACTCCATTGTGGAGTTGAGGTAGAAAAATTGATAGGTGAGGTGAACCTCTATTGGTATTTGTCCAATAGTATTTGTCCGCAAAGTGAAACCAAGATTTCGGCCTGTACGACCTTATCAAACAAACAAATACAGAGATCTGTTTATTTCAGTGGTACTGTTACAAACCCAACCCAGGGTGGGTGGGAGTCTCTCTGATTGTCTGAAGTGTGAACCTGATGGACAGGATTAATAGTGATAACGACTTAGGTAAAGCAGCTGTGAGTGTGAAAGTCGGGAAGTGTTGCGACTTTATTGTGTTGATATTGTGGTTATCTGAGAACCATGAAAACACAATGGAGAGCTGTAGCTTTGGTAGCCAGCTGTGTGGGAAGTGTTAAAGCCCAATTTGTGATAATTATTGGATACCAATCCAAGCTCCAAGAGCTGAAAGTGTCAGCTTGATAATGCTTTTGGGAAGGTATCCTTTGAATGTCGTGGGTCGACGTAACAACTGGTGCAGGTCACTGGTTTATACTTAATCAGGAAGGTCGAAATGTGATAATTGTTGAGTACTAATCCGAGCGCCAAGAGCTAAGAATGTTAGCTCGAGAATGCTTTTAGGAAGGTATCCTTTTAGCGTCGTGGGTCGATGTACAAAGGCTGTGGGTCACCCGTGTATAATCCACCAGGAATGTCGAAAGGATCCTGTGAAGTATAAATGCGACAGTGTCGGGGTGACACGTAAATGGGTCGCAATAGTCAGGTCGGCAGTCAACACGATCGAATAAAAATAACACAAAATTAAAAAATGGAAACGAGAATAACGAAAGCAAAATGTTGGGTCGAAATAACTACCTGGGTAAGAAAAGGTGTATATACAGTTGTGCCGCAGAGTGCAGTGGTAGAAACAATATGTAAAATGTCACAAATTGGTGAATCCTGGATTTTG
The DNA here is from genome assembly GCA_031216915.1 of Pictodentalium vernedei. Lineage (NCBI taxonomy): Eukaryota > Metazoa > Mollusca > Scaphopoda > Dentaliida > Dentaliidae > Pictodentalium > Pictodentalium vernedei. The sequence continues at coordinate 274,930,838 of CM062296.1, read as the reverse complement.
TATTGTTGTGAAAACGTTTCAAAATGGCTGCTAATTAACGAACTGAAGTCAATCACTGTACAATTGAAAATGAATGTCGGGATGGTACAAGAGCACCTGCTGGTGAGCATGTGATGTCAGGAGATGCTGTGATTGGTCACTGGAACGAATACACAATGCAGTGATTGGCTGAGACTGGAGGTGTGTCTTTGTAAGTTGATTGTTTTGTTTTTGTTAGACAATTGTCGAATACCAGGTACAGGTTGTACAGATTAAGGTGTAACTGAAGTGTTTGTACAGGAATGTCATAAAGTAATTACCATGTGACAGTCGTAGATTGGATTAAATCAACACTGTTTTGATGGCAGGAATGTTCCCCAATAGAGAATGGCAGTAAAAACAATGAGTTATTAAATTATTGCCAGATGGTTAATACGGGTAGGTGTGAGGAGCAGTGGATATCCTGCATGAAAGGTCGACATATCCTGTAAATGACCCTGTGCCCCTGGGCGGGGTGTATATGAAATATTGTGCCGATTTGTGGTCAGGTATTGGCACACTGGGTCATAAGTGGTACGCGATGGTACAATAGACGGTGATAGGCATCCAATTCGGTGTGAATAAAGGGATAGAGAGACCACTAGGCTCGCCCGCAAGCTTCAGGTATAGCATCTGACTGCTGTAATATAAGGGGGCACCGGTGGCCCATTTCGCTGTGCAGCAAAGCACCTCTGGGGGCGTCTTAAGTAGTGTGGTGAATGAGACATGCGGTAAGTGGGTCGTATATGTTCGTTCATGGTGGGGCCACGGGCATGGTGGGGCCACGTAGAGGTATGTCTGTTGTCACGCATGGTGGTAAGTGCCCCAATTCTATGTAGAAATGTGGGGGATGTGGCGTTTGTGTGTGGTCCATAGGTAGGTTCCTATGTTTATAGATGGGCGGGTGCCCTTGGATACTACTTCCAAACTGACGCCGGTGGCGAATGTAAGTATGTGGTCACCATAGGTGGATCTGAGGTCAGCCTTCACGGGCCGATTGCCCGGGGCTCAGGTTAACGCTGCCCTGCATTGTGCAGGGTGTGGGCTTCCATGTGATGGAGGCTAATTGATGAGTTTCATCATCGGAGTGATATATAAATCAGCGGTTGTTATATAGATGGGCGGGAACTCAGCCCCAGTGGGGATTTATAGGTTTGACCTGTGCTCCTTTTGGGGAGCTTGATTTTGGTTCAGCAGTGTGTTTGTGCAAGCAGTACTCTTTTGAATAGTGTGGTGGCTCTGAAAAGGGCCGTTAGTCGGCGTAGTTGAGGATCTACAGCCAAGAGTCTTGTTTAGCGGCAGGAACGGTGTCCGCCTGTGGTGCATCTGTTGGCTTTGAAGCCTCTTGCAGTAGCTGTCTCGCCACAAGTATAGAAATCTTCGCAGCCATGTCGAGGTCAGTCGGGCCCTTGGTAGCCCACTCATTAAGATGGGTGGTGACTGTGTCTTTAACATCCTGCAAATATTTAGCCTTTAACTCTTCCAGGTGGACGTCAAGGGCCCTTTGGTCCGGGATGCCTGAGGTGATAGGAAGACGCACAGTGTATGTCCACTCTGGTGACTGGAGGTGGTGAATCCAGTCTTGGGCATGCTTGGCTCTTTGTTCCTTTAGGGCCTCTACCCTGGGCTTAGACCGATCCAGGGGAGGCATACTGATTTTCGGGTTCCGAGGTGGCTGATACGGCTGGGATGCCATTCTGTGTTCAAAGTTTGATCGCCGAGATGATCTTACAGGTCTCATGGTAGAGGCAATAATGACTTTCAGAGCCTGAAGCAGGGTATAAACCAGTTCAAAGCGGACGTGATAGAGCAAATCCCCACAGTGGTGTAGGTGGGTGAGCACAGCCGTGATAGTAAGCGTAAACACAGGGAGTGTTTTGCATCGTGATCACTTCCGCCTTAAACAGGCATGGAAGTCGTTGAAAATGTTGAAGGTAAAAGGTTACCATGATTCGTGTTTGTTGTAGATTGTGTCAAGGTCATCGTGAGATCAAGAACCGAGATGTGCACGGACATCGTTGAAGACGTCAAAGGTAGAGTTTACCTTGAGTTATGAATGGATTGATTAGTGTCAAGGTCATGAGGAACAGAGACCAGTGGTCATGAGGGCACAGGCACTCCACCTGCAGGTGCCTTCAGGCTTGATGGCTCTTTCCATCCCCTTCCCCAGGTACACAAAACATGGACCACCCATATGTTAGTACCCAAGCATTGGGCAGAAAATCACTTGCTCCTACTGCCTTTACCAAGCTTGCCCACAAATGCACAAGAGAAGGCATACTACGCAACCTGACCAGGATACTCGATAATAAACAATCCTGACTAGGCTGAGTTGTTCCGACCAGTGGAGCTCATTCCTCCAGAACTCGGTTCTCACCCCAGCTCCGTCAAGCAAGAAGCTCACATGCCACTTTACATGTCAAATGCACCCAGCGATCGGACACACAGCAACAAGTGAAACAACAATCTCACCTCACCGCACTGGCTGACACAGCTAGCAAACATATTACCAACCTGTCAACTTACACTCTCAGTCCACATGAGAAAATTGTACTTGGCAAGGGACTCAAATATATACCAACGCCGCAAAGGCCCACCAGGTCCTTCCTCACTGAAGACATTCAGTTGCTTCATAACAGAATGCAACTTTGCTTCATACATGCTGACCATCAGCAGCGGTTCATTAACCCATTTCATAAAAAGACCAATACAGCTCCGACCACCTGCCATAATGTAGCAGTGGAAACGTATTTATCCAAAACTAAAATGGAACTCCAGCGCTGTCTTAACCTGTCACGGCTACGCCACTGTCGTGATAATATGACCAGAGCTGAACGCATTGCGCTCACCACACTCCGACGCAATCACGATATTGTCATTAAACAGTCGGACAAGGGCAAATCTACTGTTCTCCTCGACTGCACAACCTGTGTGTCTGAGGGCCTCCGACAACTTATGTTTGCCCTTCATTATCAACCGTTCCCTTATGATATAATGGCACGCACCACATTTGAAGTCCATAACCACTTGGAACATATGTACAGCAACCATGAGATTGACTACAAAATGTACAGATCGCTCCAACCTCAAATTGACAGCACACAACAGCCTGTCCTTTATCTTCTACCGAAGATACACAAAGATCTGCCCACCATGGGTAGACCTATCATAGCTGGCTGCAGTAGCCCCACCTCTTCCATCTCTGGGCTACTCGACTTCTTCCTGGTTCCCATTGTGAAGAAACAACATACCTAGCTACATACGGGACACTGCTCATTTCATCCAACTCATTGAGGAGGCAGGGGCGCGGTGGCTCAGTTGGTAGAGATGCAGGCTGCAAGCCGAGAGGTCCTCGGTTCAAATCCCACCTGCGGCAACCGCGTTGTGTCCTTGGGCAAGACACTTCACCCCCATTGCCCACGTGGGGGCACGGTGACGTTGTGTACTAAGGCGTACTGCACATCGATGGTGCACCTGTCTTCAACCACTGCTAACCCTGCTTGTGTGGAGTTGGTATGTTGGGGAGCTGACAGTTGCTCACCATTGCTCGGTGGTTCTTTCCGGGTACTCCGGCTTCCTCCACCCATAAAACTGTCACGGTCATGGTTAGCCATTGTGCAGAAATATGTGACCTTAAAAACCCCAATAAATAAATAAATTGAGGGGGCACCTATCCCTCCCAACTCCCTCCTCGTCTCTGCTGATATTGCCAATATGTACACTAACATATCACACGAGGAGGCTATGTCCGCAGTTGAACGGGCTCTAACCAAGTACCGAAACCTCACTTATCTCATACCGAGGCCATCAACTGCCTCGCTTTTAACGCTCCTTCAACTTATCCTTAAGCGTAATTGCTTCCAATTTAATGGACATACATACATCCAAACCTTGGGAGCAGCCATGGGCAGTAAGGCCAGTCCCGAAATAGCCGACATTTCGGCTCACGTCTGGGAGACCAAACTCCTTTCGATGGGCCAGAATCATATTCACAAACGGCTCCGCTACCGTTATCATCTGGACCGGTTCTGCTATGGACCTACACAACTTCATGGAAAGAGCCAACCAGTCACACCCAACATTTCAGTTCGTTTATGAGGCATCGACCACCCAGGTCACGTTTCTCGATACTGAAATTTATAAGGGCGATCGGTTCCAATCCACAGGCATACTTGACGTACGCCTTCACATTAAACCGACGGAAACCTTCCAATATCTTCACCGTCAATCAGCTCATCTCCAGCCATCTTCAGGGGGTTCATCAAAGGTGAATTGACACGCTTTGTGCAAAACAACTCTGCTGAAGCGCTATCCCAACACTATAGGGAACAATTTGCCCACAAACTCCTCTCACGGGGTTATACCAGGCAGGAAACTGAGCCTATATTGACCACTGTGAACTTCACTAATCGATCCACTCTGCTCACAAATACCAACCAGGGCCTTACTAATAAGGCCTATATGGAGCCTCCCTTGGTCTTCACCACCACCTTCAACCCATATATTTCTAAAATCAAGAAGGCACTTTTAAAATACTGGGAACTCATATCTACTAACACCAAACTACAGAAGGTCTTCCCTGAACCTCCGATTTTGGTTTTCAAAAGTAGCACGAACCTAAATGACACCCTAGTGCGTGCCCGTCTTCCGCCTAAGCAAGGCAATACCCTGGGCAACATGCCCACATTCCACTGAGCAAGCTATCTATCAGTGCAACCTACCTACTAGCAAACCAGCTACACAACCATGAATACACCCACCAACCTACAAGTACTAGTCGACTATTCCCCCCCCTCCCCCTGCGGGGGTCGGGCGCCTTTCTTCCTGGTTACCTACCACATGGACATGCGTTCAAATTCCAGCTCACCCTCCACGAGGATAAAGCCACTTGGGATTTCGTCCATCCTGAACCACTGATATCACCATCTTTCCTATACCAGGTGCCCTTGCTGCACCCTCATGACCACTGATCTCTGTTTCTGATGACCTTGACACTAACCAATCCATTCATAACTCAAGGTAAACTCTACCTTCGACATCTTCAACGATGTCCGTGCACATCTCGGTTCTTGATCTCACGATGACCTTGACACACTCTACAACAAACACGAATCACGGTAACCTTTTACCTTCGACGTTTTCAACAACGTCCGTGCCTGTTTAAGGCGGAAGTGATCACGATGCAAAACACTCCCTGTGTTTACGCTTACTATCACGGCCGTGCTCACCCACCTACACCACTGTGGGGATTTGCTCTATCACGTCCGCTTTGAACTGGTTTATACCCTGCTTCAGGCTCCGACCGTCATTACTGCCTCTACCATGGGACCTGTAAGATCATCTCGGCGATCAAACTTTGAACACAGAATGGCATCCAAGCCGTATCAGGCACCTCAGCACCTGAGAATCAGTATGCCTCCCCTGGATTGGTCTAAGCCCAGGGTAGAGGCCCTAAAGGAACAAAGAGCCAAGCATGCCCAAGACTGGATTCACCACCTCTAGTCACCTGAGTGGACATACACTGTGCGTCTTCCTATCACCTCAGGCATCCCGGACCAAAGGGACCTTGACGTCCACCTGGAAGAGTTAAAGGCTAAATATTTGCAGGATGTTAAAGACACAGTCACCACCCATCTTAATGAGTGGGCTACCAAGGACCCAACTGACCTCGACACTGGTGTCCAAGATGACCAGAAAATTGCAGACATGGCTGCGAAGATTTCTATACTTGTGGCGAGACAGCTACTGCAAGAGGCTTCAAAGCCAACAGATGCACCACAGGCGGACACCGCTCCTGTCGCTAAACAAGACTCTTGGCCGTAGATCCTCAACTATGCCAACTAATGGCCCTTTTCAGGGCCACCACACTATTCAAAAGAGTACTGCTTGCACAAACACACTGCTGAACCAAAATCAAGCTCCCCAGAAGGAGAATAGGTCCAACCTATAAATCCCCACCGGGGCTGAGTTCTCATATATAACAACCACTGACTTATATATCACTCCGATGATGAAACTCATCAATTAGCCTCCATCGCATGGAAGCCCACACCCCTGCACAATGCAGGGCGGTGTTAACCTGAGACCCGGGCCATCGGCCCGTGAGGGCTAACCTCAGATCCACCTATGGTGACCACATACTTACATTTGCCACCGGCGTCAGTTTGGAAGTAGTATCCATGGGCACCCCGCCCATCTATAAACATAGGAACCTACCTATGGACCACACACAAATGCCCCACCCCCCACATTTCTACATAGAATTGGGGCACGTACCACCATGCAAGACAACGGACATACCTCTACGTGACCCAGCCACGCCCGTGGCCCTGCCACAAACGAACATATACAACCCACTTACCACGCGTCTCATTCACCACACTACTTAAGACGCCCCCAGAATGGGCCACCAGTGCCCCCTTGTATTATAGCAGTCAGATGCTATACCTGAAGCTTGCGGGCCAGCCTAGTTGTCTCTCTATCCCTTTATTCACACCTATCAATTTTTCTACCTCAACTCCACAATGGAGTCGTTACAACCTGAAACACACCGTAAGCTCCGACTACAACTCAATAATACTCCGAGGCTCATGTTTCGGGAAGCTGATGCACACCACAAGCACCACATTTACCAAGAATGCAACTCACAAAATGTGGTGCCAGCAGATCTTCTCAATACCATAAATATTGAATTACGCCGTGCTGTCGACGGCCTGCTCAAATTTGAGAATGATATATCGTCGGACATCGACGACTTTGCTAGCCAAACCACTCAGCGTTTGACACAATTCTACAGACACAATACGGGAAGCGCATCTCAGACCTAGAAGTCGAGATATCTGAGTACCTCAATAACCCGCTCCCTCCTAATATCATTGAGCAGGACCAGCCTGCCTTTCTTGAGCTCTTCCATAACACCATTTCACCCTTCTCCAGCGTCGACCTTACCAAATATCGGCTAACAAACGCCCTGCATTATAAAGAAACTATAGCCACAGCTGTTCCAACCCCCAACCAGGGCTTTGACGCAGTAGCTGCTGCCTCCGTATCACCCCCCCCCCCCCCATTCCCGAACACACAGGGGACCGCAATCCACTCACTAAGTGGACATTCCTCTCATCAATCAAGGATACGCCTCCCGAAGCTGATTCACCTCTGAGTGCACCCAAGCATTGGAGATTAGGAATGACCAACATTCCTCCCCCCAGCTCAACGCCTCAGGGTAGTACACGTCAAGTGCCTGAGGCTTTTTCTAAGGCTACCTCCTCTGTCAGTCCCATGACAGGACATGGTGCCATGGCACAGGTGACCACCGCAGCTGTACTCCGTACACTCATGACCCCTTGTAGTGGCTCACTACCATGGTCACAGGTCACCTTGCTGGTAGAAGATTAGCCCCTCAGCTCTTGTACTGATTACAAGCCCAATGGCAATACCGCAACCATGGCCTGTACTACCACAGACATACAACCTGTATTAACCACCACCGAATCAGCTGGCCCCGAGCCACTGAACACCATTGTATCCACCGACAGGTCCACCTGTCCCTTGGTGTTGGACTCCAACCCTCCGCCCTTGGAGGATGACATAGATTCCAGCATTGGCACCATTAGTTGTCCAACTGATACGTCCTCAGAGAGCATACAGTTCACCTACAGGATTTCAGATGAGCAGGGACCCTCGTCCCCTTCTGCTGAACACGGCGTGTCGGATGCAGGCCTCTCCCTTCTACTTGCGGCCAAATCGGATGACTCTTCCCATCCTTGTTCTTCACGCAAACAAGCCATGCATGGATAACATTGATCCGGGCAAAATACCAATGTTTACCTCTGCACTCACAGAATTTGTCCATAAATTTACCAGAAAGGGCATTTTACTAAATCTAAGCAGCCGAGACTAAACAAGCCTGACTAGGCCACCGTGCCCCTGTCAGCAAAGCTCAACCTTCCACAACTCACTGTCCGGTCCGGCACCACCGGCCGACTAACAAAAAAAGTATTCTAACATGTCAAACGCGCTGGTAGGCGACACACACGACGTCAAATGGAACGACAGTCTCACCTCACCGCACAGGCTGACAAGGCTAGCACACATATTACCAATCTGTCAAATTACACTCGCAGTACACATGAGAAAATTGTACTGGGGAAGGGGCAATGGCCCACAACCCTGCACCAAGCAGATCAGCATTACAATTAAATTTTGGAACCCTCAGCCCACCAAGGGTTGATATGAAGTCCATTTATAGTAACCACACATTTACACCCTCCGTAGGTGTGCTTTATTAAGTTGTGTCCACGGGCTACCGCCCAATTACAAACAAAGTCATAACACCAACCACACCTACCCTTCTTCCAGATGAGGGTGGTGCCACATTTTTTTGCACGATAATTGTCAAGAGTCTATGTGGGCCAACTACGCATGAGCTAACGGTTACAACCGGCTCAACATGATAGGCTACCAGTGCCATTCTTGCCTTACACCTCTGTCAGACGTTCTACTTGAAGCTTGCGGGCGAACTGAGTTGCTGCTATGTCCTTTACTCATCATACTTCCGGGCTTTTGGGCCCCCCTCGACAGAGAGCTACAAAAGAGGCGGATTCAGTGCATTCTGTGCACTGCGTTTTGTTCCCAACGAAGGTTACCCCCAAGAGCTTCCGCCACATGCCCTCGGATTCAGAAACACAGTGTCCTGATTCTGTACACCAAGACACACCTTACTTCTGACCATCCGCACCACAGCTGCGTGAATACTATTATCATCGTGGCAATCCTTGACACTTCTTCATACCAGTGGCTACAACCATAACGGATATACTGTACCTTGGTAAACCCCCCCCCCCCCCAAAAAAAAAAAACGAAAAACATCAAGCCTTTCCGCACTGTCACATGACATGCTGCTTGTCTTTGATTCAGAGCTCTGGTGGGCCACAGACAACTTTTTCAAAATACCGCACACCGAATTAGACGCCTATCGCCGTCCATTGTACCACCGTGTATCACTTATGACCTAGTGAGCCAGTACCTGACCACAAATTGGCACCATATTTCATATACACCCCGCCTAGAGGCGCAGGGTCATTTACAGGATATGTCGACCTTACATGCAGGATATCCACTGCTCCTCACACCTACCCATATTAACCATCTGGCAATAATTTAATAACTCATTGTTTTTACTGCCATTCTGTATTTGGGAACATTTCTGCCATCAAAACAGTGTTTATTTAATCCAATCTATGACTGTCAGATGGTCATTACTTTATGACATTCCTGTACAAACACTTCGGTTCCACCTTAATCTGTACAACCTGTACCTGGTTTTCGACAATTGTCTAACAAAAACAAAACAATCAACTTACAAAGACATACCTCCAGTCTCAGCCAATCACTGCATTGTGTCTTTGTTCCAGAGACCAATCACAGCGTCTCCTGACATCACATGCTCACCAGCAGGTGCTCTTGCACCATCCCAACATTCATTTTCAATTGTACTGTGATTGACTTCAGTTCGTTAATTAGCAGCCATTTTGAAATGTTTTCACAACAATACAAAATCCGGGATTCACCAATTTGTGGCATTTTACATATTGTTTCTACCACTGCACTCTGCGGCACAACTGTATATACACCTTTTCCTACACAGGTAGTTATTCCGACCCAACACTTTGCTTTCGTTATTCTCGCTTCCATTTTTTTAAATTTTGTGTTATTTTTTATTCGATTGTGTTGACTGCCGACCCGGCTATTGCGACCCACTCACGTGTCACCCCGACACTGTCGCATTTATACTTCACACGTTCCTTTCCACCTTCCTGGTGGATTATACACGTTCTCCACACCTTTTGTACGTCGACCCACGACGCTAAAAGGATACCTTCCTAAAAGCATTCTCGAGCTAACATTCCTAGCTCTTAGGACGGACCAGCCTGCCTTTCTTGAGCTCTTCCATAACACCATTTCACGCTTCTCCAGCGTCGACCTTACCAAATATCGGCTAACAAACGCCCAGCGTTATAAAGAAACTATGGCCGCAGCTGTTCCAACCCCCAACCAGGGCTTTGATGCAGTAGCAGCAGTCTCCGTATCCCCCCTGAAAACACGGGGGACCGCAATCCACTCACCAAATGGACAATCCTATCATCAATCAAGGATACGCCTCCTGAAGCGTACTCATCAAGTATTTATATCAATGGACACTCATCCCACCTCCACTGATTCACCTCTGAGCGCACCCAAGCATCGGAGATTAGGAATGACCAACATTACTCCCCCAAGCTCAACGCCTCGCGGTAGTACACGTCATGCGCCTGAGGCTCTTCTTAAGGCTACCTCCTCTGTCAGTACCATGACAGGACATGGTGCCATGGCACAGGTGACCACCGCAGCTGTACTCAGTACACTCATGACCCCTTGTAGTGGCTCACTACCATGGTCACAGGTCACCTTGCCAGTAGAAGATTGGCCCCTCTGCTCTTGTACTGATTACAAGCCCAATGGCAATATCGCAACCATGGCCTGTACTACCACGGACATATAACCTGTATTAACCACCACCGAATTAGCTGGCCCCGAGCCACTGAATACTATTCTATCCACCGACAGGTCCACCTGTCTGTTGGTGTCGGACTCCAACCCTCCGCTGTCAGAGGATGACATAGATTCCAGCATTGGCACCATTAGTCGTCCTACTACCTCCTCAGAGAGCATACAGTTCACCTACAGGACTTCAGATGAGCAGGGACCCTCGCCCACTTCCGCTGAACACAGCGCGTTGGATGCAGGCCTCTCCCTTCTACTTGCGGCCAAATTGGATGACTCTTCCCATCCTTGTTCTTCACGCAAACAAGCCATGGCCAAGCCATGCATGGATAACATTGATCCGGGCAAAATACCAATGTTTACCTCTGCACTCACAAAATTTGCCCATAAATATACCAGAGAGGGCATTTTACTAAATCTAAGCAAGATAGCCGAGACTAAACAAGCCTGACTAGGCCACTGTGCCCCTGTCAGCAAAGCTCAACCTTCCACAACTCACTGTCCAGTCCGGCACCGCCGCCCGACTAACAAAAAAAGTATTCCAACACGTCAAACGCGCCGGTAGGCGACACACACAACGGCAAATGGAACGACAGTCTCACCTCACCGCACAAGCTGACAAGGCTGGCACACATATTACCAATCTGTCAAATTACACTCTCAGTACACATGAGAAAATTGTACTGGGGAAGGGGTTAAATTTAATATACGCTATTGCCACGCAATGGCTCACAACCCTGCACCAAGCAGATCAGCGTTACAATTAAAATTTGGAACCCTCGGCCCACCAAGGGTTGATATGAAGTCCATCTATGGTAACCACACATTCCTACCCACGTAGGTGTGCTTTATTAAGTTGTGTCCATGGGCTACTGCCCAATTACAAACAAAATCATAACACCAACCACACCTTCCCTCCTTCCAGATGAGGGTGGTGCCCCATTTTTTTGCATGATAATTGTCAAGAGTCTATGTGGGCCAACTACGCACGAGCTAACGGTTACAAACGGCTCAACGTGACGGCTACCATTGCCCCTCTTGCCTTACACCTCTGTCAGACATTCTACTTGAAGCTGGCGGGTGAGTTGCTGCTATGTCCTTTACTCATCAAATTTGTTTTATTACATATTATTGGAGAGTGCCCATAAGCATTGCCCAATAATTTGTAAGAAAACAAATTTATATAAACAAAATACTATTTGCATTTGACTGAATATGAAACATGAGCAAGGACAGTGTTGGCTATTGATTTTGCACCCTCATTTTTTTGAAAGTCCTGATAGTGTCTTCTCACACTCAACCAGTTAAATGACTATGGTTGGAGGTACTGAGGCTAAATAGGTAAATGAATAGGGGTAATTTGGTGATTGTCAGGATAATTTCTCAACATATCTTTTATGTAATTAACAGGGGAGTTCTTTCTGTACTCGCCCAAAAAAGAAAGTGTGCATTGCAGAAATTGATCAAACTCCAAAAAAATAATTTCGTAGGTGTAAAGAGTGTTAACCTGTTCATGAATAAGTTATATTGAACACAAAAACAGCTTTCCTCGTTAAAATTGCATTAACGTTAAATGACGTGCTGCACGTTTGTGAAAAGGCATGTTTTGCACGTGGAGAGTCTGAAAATTCATGCAGCAGTGTGAATCCTTGGGTATTTAAACACTAAAGTAAGGCCTTCCTATTGTTTACATTCAAACTTGCGCTGCTGTTAAAACGACTCCACATTAGCATGCCAAGATTGACAATGAATCAACGTCTCCTTGCCCTGGGTATGATTAGAGCTGGCAGAACACACAGAGAGGTTGCCCAGCATTTGAACTGCCACCGTAACACTGTAGACAGGCTAGTCCATCGACGTGCACAACATGATGACGTTCGAGACCGACCCCGCTCCAGGAGACCCCGAGTTACCACCCCTGCACAAGATCGGTATATCCGTGTCGTCCATCTCCGGAACCGGCAACAAACGGCAATGACGACAGCCAGGAACATCCCTAACCTGAGACGGATACATCCTCAAACAGTAATCAACCGGCTGAGAGAATATGGCTTACGTCCTCGAAGACCTGCAATTCGTCCAATATTGACGTTACGTCATCGTCGTGCTCGACTGCAGTGGTGTAGACAACATCTCAGGCATCCCTTACACTGGTGGCAACGTGTTTTATTCACAGATGAATGTTGTTTCCATCTTTCATCATCAGATGGCCGCCAGAGAGTGTACAGACGGCGAAACGAACGCTACGCAGCTCCATGTGTCGTGGAGCGAAACCGTTATGGGGGAGGGGCTCTCATGGTGTGGGGTGTCATCACTGCCCGTAACAGAACTGAGCTGGTCATTATTGATGGCAATCTCAATGCAGCCAGATATCGTATTGAAGTGCTTACACCTGTTGTTGTCCCATTTCTGCAACGTCACGGCCCCGGCGTCATTCTACAGCATCACAACGCCCAACCCCACGCAGCTCATGTTGTTCAACAGTATCTGCAGCAACAACAAGTGGGTGTTCTTCCCTGGCCCACAAATTCGGTAAAAATGAAGTTCAAGTCCGATGACCTACCTCAAGTAAACAACAAAGATGATCCTTGTTTCGTTTGCGCAAAATGTGCTTGCCTGCTGGACTCGTGGTATCGTTTCTGGCATAGTTCACATTGCACATTTTATGTATTAACCCTGGTGATTGACCTATTAAATGTGTCATTGGTGGTGTGTAAAACATAGCGTAAAACAATCACAAAAGGCTAACAAGTAAGTAATGACGTTCTGGGTGAAGGAAATAAAAATGCATTTTAAAGATGCTGAAAACACTGTCCAGCACGCAATACCGGAAAAAAGCCTTAGCTGGTTTCCTCTGTGACAGCCAATGCCTCACAGATAATATATATACTGGGAAATATTGTTGGTGAAGGGGAAAACAAACTCAAGGAAGTTTCGTAACTCCAAAGGTGGCTACATATTGTGTTGCAGTAACTCCATTCGATGTAGTTACCTTGCTGATATTGCAGTCATAATTGTTCGACAGACAAATCTTGCACTGGGTTTGCGACATTGATTCTTTAGTCGGAACAGACAAGGGAAATTCTAAGGGGACAATAATTTTTGCTAGAAAAAGCTGTTCTCAGAAAACCGTACTTTCGGTTTCTGTATTCTTTCTCATATACCAGGGCGGTGAATGATTTGTTTCATATGCTGAATGCATGCAGGGACAGTTTGGAGCAAGCCCCTTTCAACCCTTCTTTGACGTTTCGGATTGAAGTTTACTGCAGATCAAGGCCATGGCAGGAGACCGCAGAGGAGGAAAGGTGGAGGGAGAAGGCTTTGGCATTCTTCTTGATGTTCTAGTTGAGGTTATCTTCCCTTGGGTGAGGACCAGTCTGAGAAGGGGTCCTCTTGACAAAGGTGCTTCCTCTCCCTGAGGGTGATGGGGTAGGGTCTTCAGGCAAGTATAATCTGCCACTTATCGGGGCCTTGTTCGATTACATTTTGTAGGTGCATGTTCTGACATCATACAAATGGGGCGGATACACTACAAGATTGACAGATATATACGGTCGCCATTTGCGCTGCAGATCAAATCCAGTCAAACATGGAAACAAGTGTTACTCTGTGTGTGTGTGTGTGTGTGTGTTTGTCTTACCAACTTGACGAGGTAACTAGACAAAAGAGTTTGCGTGTTTCGCCTTACCGAGGTAAAAAAGACAAAAGAAACCCTTTACCTCGGTTGTTTTCCCAGAACTGTACCGGCAAAACGAGGTAGAAACCGTTAGTCCACACAAAGGACAAACAATGAGGTACCTCGGTATGTAGGGTAGACAAGACTTTGTGTGTGTGTGTGTGTGTGTGTGTGTGTGTGTGTGTGTGTGTGTGTGTGTGTGTGTGTGTGTGTGCGTGTGTGTGTGTGTGTGCATTTGTCTTACCAACTTGACGAGGTAACTAAACAAAAGAGTTTGCGTGTTTCGCCTTACCGAGGTACAAAAGACAAAAGAAACCCTTTACCTCGGTTGTTTTCCCAGAACTGTACCGGCAAAACGAGGTTGAAACCGTTAGTCCACACAAAGGACAGACAATGGGGTACCTCGGTATGTAGGGAAAACAAGACTATGTGTGTGTGTGTGTGTGTGTGTGTGTGTGTGTGTGTGTGTGTGTGTGTGTGTGTGTGTGTGTGTGTGTGTGTGTGTGCGTTTGTCTTACCAACTTGGCGAGGTAACTAGACAAAAGAGTTTGCGTGTTTCGCCTTACCGAGGTACAAAAGACAAAAGAAACCCTTTACCTCGGTTGTTTTCCCAGAACTGTACCGGCAAAACGAGGTAGAAACCGTTAGTCCACACAAAGGACAAACAATGGGGTACCTCGGTATGTAGGGTAGACAAGACTATGTGTGTGTGTGTGTGTGTGTGTTTGAGGTTTAAAAAATCGCACTGGCACAGACATTTCCTACTGAAACGTTTTTTTTCCTTTTAATATGCCGCCGAAAAATTGTTTTCATTTACTGAACCCTGATGGGTTTCAAACATGACAAAAAATTACACAAAATTGATTTAAACTAAGTGATGAGCTTAGGAACTGGTTAAACTGACTGGCAATAATTGATGTTATTCATTGATGGGCTCTAATTTAGTCCTTACAAGGATGTTACGCAAGCTTTTGTTTTTCTTATAGGCGATGACAGGTCGAAGATTCAAAGGTTCATTTAATTTAGCATTGGTAAAATTGAATTCATCTTTTAACATTTTTGCTATTTCGATATTCATTCTGTTGTACGTTAAAGTGAAAGGAATGATGGACCTCCTTTCGCATTCGCCCTCTGATATGTTCATACCAAATGGCCAGAGGGTTTGAAGCGTATTGATCCAAAAAGCTTCACGTTTTTTTCTAAATTCATCCGTTTCTTCTATTGTGTCTTTAATTGGTGGTTGTTCAATAGGATGGATTTCGAAATCGTCCAAAGAATGGCCAGGAAGGTTAAAATGTTGTGCTACTGGGGCATCAGCATTATGTTTTATATCCTGTTTGTGTCTAGTAGCACGTTCTCGAAAAGGATTTTGACTTTGACCAACATACTGTTTCCTACATCGCTTACAAGTGATAAGGTAAATAATGTTTGGTGAATCACAATGGAGGGGGTTACGGATCTGATAATGATTTTTCGTTTGTTTGGAGAAAAATTCCTCTTTCTGATCAGGCATAAAAGTATGCAGTCTACAACGAGGCTTTTTGCAATTAAATACCGCGCCACTACCATTCTGCAACGGTCTGTTGTGTTCAATCTTCAGTGGTTCGAAATCGGTAGTTTCAGCTGGACTTTCGAGCTTTTTCAGGGTTTGGGATTTCAGGCTACGCAAGAGGCGCAGCGAGTACCCTCTCGATCTGAGGGCGCCAAATAGAGTAGAACAAGCCTCATTGAAATTTGCCTTATCACTTGAATTGCGGTGGAAACGAATGAGTTGTGATTTGATGATACCTTTAAATGTATGTTGAGGATGAAATGATTTTGTGTGCAACAATTGATGTGAATCAGTTGGTTTAAAATACACTTTATAATCTAAATGACCGGACGCCTGAAATTGCTTGCCTTTATACACGGTCACATCGAGAAAATCAACAGAATTTTCACTGATAGTAGCTTTCAATTTAATATTTGGATCGTGATTGTTCAAAATTTCTAAAAATTCATCAAAATCTTCTTTTGAATGTTCCCAAATAATAAAAATGTCATCTAAATACCTGAGATATACGAGAGGATGCTTTGCACATTTGCTTAAGGCATTTTCCTCCCATTCCGCTACATAAATGCTTGCAAAATTAGGACTGAATCTTTTGCCCATAGGACAACCCATTATTTGTAGAAAATATTCTCCATTGAATTGAAAGTCATTACCTTTTAAGCTCAGCTCTAAAAGATCCAAAATTTGTTCATCCGGGCGTTTCGCATCCGGATATTTTTCAAATGCATTTTTAACTGATTTAACACCTTTATCAATATCAATGTTCGTATACATACTGTCGATATCCAAAGTAGCCAGAATTGCATTTTTCGATATTTTCAATTTCGAAATTTTTGACAGGAAATCCTGTGTATTTTTTAGATAGCTCGGATGTCTATTTGCTATAGGTTTCAGATGATAATCAATTAATTCCGAGATCGCATAAGATTCCGAATTACAATCTGATACAATTGGCCTCCCGGGTGGAGTTAAGTCATCCATCCATGAAGAACGGTCCTTGTGGATCTTTGGTAGGATATAAAATTGTCTTGTTTGAGCACTGAGCTTAGCTGTTAAATATTTCAATTGTTTTTTGGTAATGTGACCTTCGTCGAGGAGAAATTTTAAGATCTTATTGAATTTTTCGATATTACTAGGCCAAATAAGTGAATCTATTTTCTTATAATGTTTAGTATTCCTGAGTTGTCTCATGGCTTCCTTTATATAATTATCCCGAGATAGAACAACTACCGACCCACCTTTGTCGGCTGGTTTAATTACTAATTTCTTATTTTTTCGAAGTTTCGTGAGGGCTCTCCGTTCACCATCTGTTAAATTGTCTTTATCGGAGAGTATGTTCATGCTGAACACCTTTTGGATGATTCGTTTGCTAGCCTCAATAATTTCGGGATCTACTTCACTATCTGGAGGTGACCAACCAGATGCTTCTGTAAAAGGAAGTTTCCGACCGCTGGAGTTTCTAAAGCAGTCTGCTAATTTCATTTGCCTAAGAAAATTACAGTTGTATGATGGTAAATTTGTTTGGTTATCAGTTTTAGGCTTTGGTGCTGGTACAAAAGTTAAACCGCGATCTAAAAGAGATTTCTCTTGGGTTGTTAGGTCATTGGTGCCAGACAGGTTAACCACATTAGTTCCTAATCCCACATCTGTTAGGCGGCTGTTACCTTTGCCTTTACTTAGTTTAAATTTAGGTGGTTCAACCAGTGATCGTACATAATATTGGCGGTTCTCGTGGTCCAATGGATTAAATCCTGAGCAACATCAAACTTCGCATCATCAATTTTAGGTATAACGTTAACGTCCTTCACTTTCCGAATGGTTTCGTTGATGATGCTCAGGGTTCTCCTCTCAGCCTGAGGGAGTTTTTGCGAAAAGTTTAGTTCAGCGAAATAAATTTTTGCTGATCTAAACTTGACCCTGATATCGCTAAGCATATTCCGCAACTGCTTAACTACGAGATCAGAATTATCGTTTCGAGAATTCACGCCAATATTTAATAATATTTTTTGGGGACTGGACTGGCCCCTGTGCCCTTTAAACATAGAGCGCAGATGATTGAATTTGGCGCCGGGGTAACACTCCACCTGGATGTCCGGATGGGGATTTCGATCAATGCGTCCTAAATTTGAACTTCCAATCATAAGGATGTTTTTACAAACATCGGGGAGGCGCCAATTCCTTTTGTCAAAATTAACTCCGCTTTTATGCCGAAACTGGGAGAATTTAGAATCAAATGAGCGGCCCGAGTTGCGGCTCGGTGATTTGACTTTCTCTGAGTACGATATACCTGGTTGAACCACACTAGAGGCAGGAGAAGAGGGAGAGGAAACAAAAGCAGGAGAGGAAACAGAAGCAGGAGAGGAAACAGAAGCAGGAGTTCTAGTAAGAGCACTAGGAGAACCAGAGAAGAAAGGCTGAGGAGGAGTAGGAGGTAGAGGAGCAAGACGAGGCGAGACAGCGTTACTCAATTTGCGAGCATCTTCAGTCACAATATGGACCGGAGATGTTTGCAAATTGAGGCGCTTACTCTGAGAGAAAGAAGAAGTAGAAGGAAAAGAAGAGGGAGAAGTGCTTTGCCTTGATCTTTTCTTATTTTGATTTTCGCGTTGGGGTAGAGGGACAACACGGGCCGGAGTTTGCTTGCTCCCACCCGTATTGTTCCTTACTCCAGACGCTGGGCGAAGTTCCGAAATGTAAGACTCATAGGCCGAAATCGTCTTATCTGTCAACTTATTTTTAAAGTTTTTTTGAGCCCAGATCAAGGCACGCGCCGAAGCGCTGTTGAAGTCTATTTTTTCGAGTCCAGGAGGTGGTCGCATAGCCAAAGTTATCTTAGACTTCAACTGGTTTAAATTTATCTTGTAATGCTCAACTAAAGCATTTAACGTTTGGTTGGCCCATCCCACACTAATCTGTCGAAAAACAGAAAAAATGTGTGGGGTGGGAAGAGCCGGCTTTAGAAAGCCACCTAACTCATCTACTTTCTTCTCCAACTGTTTCGGGAAATCCCAGTTGGCCAAATGCTGCTCTAAGAGCCCAATATGGTGCATACACTGAATCACCTGGAAAAGGGCCTTGACCAATCTAGAATAGGCCTGGAACGATTGTTCCTGGCCTCTTCCAGACTGGGCAACTCTCTTTCCCTGATGCTTCTGTCTTTTTTGAGCCATTTGAAGAATAGGTAGATGAATTTAAAATGAAGAAATGAAATAAATTAAAATGAAATCTAGATATTACCTATTAGATAAGATACCTGGATTGGTTGTAGTCTTCAACAAAGGTAGAAAATAATCCGTCTGTCTCGACGCGTTTCGCTTGTTTTTGCTTCTTCAAGGAGACTTTGAGGAAAATGATTCCAACTTGGGGAGGACATGCCTGGTATATATCCATATGTGGGCTGGGGTGTTTTTCACAGCTCAGTACATAATTAAACTCGGTGACAAGCTGACAAATGTCACTCATCAAGATAATTCTTTTCAACCTGAGTGTCCAAAGTTTGTTTTCACAACTCAGTTTGTGTCGTCCAAACAAATTAGATGAAGCCCTATTGACTGGCTTTCACTGATTTTTAATCAGTCAGTGAGTGGTTTGCTTTACTGACCCCACGAAGCCCTATTGGTTGGCTTTGATTTAAGTATAAGCAATCGGAGCGGTTTGCTTTACTGGCTTCAGAAGTGTGTGAAAATAATATGAAAAATGGTTTTATAAAATATATTGAGACTGGAGAAATAAATAAAAAATAACGCCAAAGATTATGATGCCTCACGAATGTTACCAGTTGGAATGAATATCCCCCGACGGAGGTTTATGACGGAAAATATTTTACATAACGTAGAAATTGTGTGTTTTAGCTTCTGAACCTCTACATTGTGTGAAAGGTATGAAAAATTAAATATAAAATACAGTGAAAATAAATAAATAATGAAAAATTAAAAATTAAAAATAAAAATTAAAAATAAAAAATAAAATAAATAAATAAATAAATAAATAAATAAATAAATAAATAAATGATTTTATTCAGGAAATAAATAAACATGGTTGAAATTGGAACCTATTTTGATTTTGGGCATATATGAACTCTGGCACTCGCCTGTGTGTGTTTGAGGTTTAAAAAATCGCACTGGCACAGACATTTCCTACTGAAACGTTTTTTTTCCTTTTAATATGCCGCCGAAAAATTGTTTTCATTTACTGAACCCTGATGGGTTTCAAACATGACAAAAAATTACACAAAATTGATTTAAACTAAGTGATGAGCTTAGGAACTGGTTAAACTGACTGGCAATAATTGATGTTATTCATTGATGG
The DNA here is from genome assembly GCA_031216915.1 of Pictodentalium vernedei. Taxonomy (NCBI): domain Eukaryota; kingdom Metazoa; phylum Mollusca; class Scaphopoda; order Dentaliida; family Dentaliidae; genus Pictodentalium; species Pictodentalium vernedei. Next base: position 274,910,742 of record CM062296.1, on the reverse strand, counting down.
GCTCTAATTTAGTCCTTACAAGGATGTTACGCAAGCTTTTGTTTTTCTTATAGGCGATGACAGGTCGAAGATTCAAAGGTTCATTTAATTTAGCATTGGTAAAATTGAATTCATCTTTTAACATTTTTGCTATTTCGATATTCATTCTGTTGTACGTTAAAGTGAAAGGAATGATGGACCTCCTTTCGCATTCGCCCTCTGATATGTTCATACCAAATGGCCAGAGGGTTTGAAGCGTATTGATCCAAAAAGCTTCACGTTTTTTTCTAAATTCATCCGTTTCTTCTAATGTGTCTTTAATTGGTGGTTGTTCAATAGGATGGATTTCGAAATCGTCCAAAGAATGGCCAGGAAGGTTAAAATGTTGTGCTACTGGGGCATCAGCATTATGTTTTATATCCTGTTTGTGTCTAGTAGCACGTTCTCGAAAAGGATTTTGACTTTGACCAACATACTGTTTCCTACATCGCTTACAAGTGATAAGGTAAATAATGTTTGGTGAATCACAATGGAGGGGGTTACGGATCTGATAATGATTTTTCGTTTGTTCGGAGAAAAATTCCTCTTTCTGATCAGGCATAAAAGTATGCAGTCTACAACGAGGCTTTTTGCAATTAAATACCGCGCCACTACCATTCTGCAACGGTCTGTTGTGTTCAATCTTCAGTGGTTCGAAATCGGTAGTTTCAGCTGGACTTTCGAGCTTTTTCAGGGTTTGGGATTTCAGGCTACGCAAGAGGCGCAGCGAGTACCCTCTCGATCTGAGGGCGCCAAATAGAGTAGAACAAGCCTCATGGAAATTTGCCTTATCACTTGAATTGCGGTGGAAACGAATGAGTTGTGATTTGATGATACCTTTAAATGTATGTTGAGGATGAAATGATTTTGTGTGCAACAATTGATGTGAATCAGTTGGTTTAAAATACACTTTATAATCTAAATGACCGGACGCCTGAAATTGCTTGCCTTTATACACGGTCACATCGAGAAAATCAACAGAATTTTCACTGATAGTAGCTTTCAATTTAATATTTGGATCGTGATTGTTCAAAATTTCTAAAAATTCATCAAAATCTTCTTTTGAATGTTCCCAAATAATAAAAATGTCATCTAAATACCTGAGATATACGAGAGGATGCTTTGCACATTTGCTTAAGGCATTTTCCTCCCATTCCGCTACATAAATGCTTGCAAAATTAGGACTGAATCTTTTGCCCATAGGACAACCCATTATTTGTAGAAAATATTCTCCATTGAATTGAAAGTCATTACCTTTTAAGCTCAGCTCTAAAAGATCCAAAATTTATTCATCCGGGCGTTTCGCATCCGGATATTTTTCAAATGCATTTTTAACTGATTTAACACCTTTATCAATATCGATGTTCGTATACATACTGTCGATATCCAAAGTAGCCAGAATTGCATTTTTCGATATTTTCAATTTCGAAATTTTTGACAGGAAATCCTGTGTATTTTTTAGATAGCTCGGATGTCTATTTGCTATAGGTTTCAGATGATAATCAATTAATTCCGAGATCGCATAAGATTCCGAATTACAATCTGATACAATTGGCCTCCCGGGTGGAGTTAAGTCATCCATCCATGAAGAACGGTCCTTGTGGATCTTTGGTAGGATATAAAATTGTCTTGTTTGAGCACTGAGCTTAGCTGTTAAATATTTCAATTGTTTTTTGGTAATGTGACCTTCGTCGAGGAGAAATTTTAAGATCTTATTGAATTTTTCGATATTACTAGGCCAAATAAGTGAATCTATTTTCTTATAATGTTTAGTATTGCTGAGTTGTCTCATGGCTTCCTTTATATAATTATCCCGAGATAGAACAACTACCGACCCACCTTTGTCGGCTGGTTTAATTACTAATTTCTTATTTTTTCGAAGTTTCGTGAGGGCTCTCCGTTCACCAGCTGTTAAATTGTCTTTATCGGAGAGTATGTTCATGCTGAACACCTTTTGGATGATTCGTTTGCTAGCCTCAATAATTTCGGGATCTACTTCACTATCTGGAGGTGACCAACCAGATGATTCTGTAAAAGGAAGTTTCCGACTGCTGGAGTTTCTAAAGCGGTCTGCTAATTTCATTTGCCTAAGAAAATTACAGTTGTATGATGGTAAATTTGTTTGGTTATCAGTTTTAGGCTTTGGTGCTGGTACAAAAGTTAAACCGCGATCTAAAAGAGATTTCTCTTGGGTTGTTAGGTCATTGGTGCCAGACAGGTTAACCACATTAGTTCCTAATCCCACATCTGTTAGGCGGCTGTTACCTTTGCCTTTACTTAGTTTAAATTTAGGTGGTTCAACCAGTGATCGTACATAATATTGGCGGTTCTCGTGGTCCAATGGATTAAATCCTGAGCAACATCAAACTTCGCGTCATCAATTTTAGGTATAACGTTAACGTCCTTCACTTTCCGAATGGTTTCGTTGATGATGCTCAGGGTTCTCCTCTCAGCCTGAGGGAGTTTTTGCGAAAAGTTTAGTTCAGCGAAATAAATTTTTGCTGATCTAAACTTGACCCTGATATCGCTAAGCATATTCCGCAACTGCTTAACTACGAGATCAGAATTATCGTTTCGAGAATTCACGCCAATATTTAATAATATTTTTTGGGGACTGGACTGGCCCCTGTGCCCTTTAAACATAGGGCGCAGATGATTGAATTTGGCGCCGGGGTAACACTCCACCTGGATGTCCGGATGGGGATTTCGATCAATGCGTCCTAAATTTGAACTTCCAATCATAAGGATGTTTTTACAAACATCGGGGAGGCGCCAATTCCTTTTGTCAAAATTAACTCCGCTTTTATGCCGAAACTGGGAGAATTTAGAATCAAATGAGCGGCCCGAGTTGCGACTCGGTGATTTGACTTTCTCTGAGTACGATATACCTGGTTGAACCACACTAGAGGCAGGAGAAGAGGGAGAGGAAACAGAAGCAGGAGAGGAAACAGAAGCAGGAGAGGAAACAGAAGCAGGAGTTCTAGTAAGAGCACTAGGAGAACCAGAGAAGAAAGGCTGAGGAGGAGTAGGAGGTAGAGGAGCAAGACGAGGCGAGACAGCGTTACTCAATTTGCGAGCATCTTCAGTCACAATATGGACCGGAGATGTTTGCAAATTGAGGCGCTTACTCTGAGAGAAAGAAGAAGTAGAAGGAAAAGAAGAGGGAGAAGTGCTTTGCCTTGATCTTTTCTTATTTTGCTTTTCGCGTTGGGGTAGAGGGACAACACGGGCCGGAGTTTGCTTGCTCCCTCCCGTATTGTTCCTTACTCCAGACGCTGGGCGAAGTTCTGAAATGTAAGACTCATAGGCCGAAATCGTCTTATCTGTCAACTTATTTTTAAAGTTTTTTTGAGCCCAGATCAAGGCACGCGCCGAAGCGCTGTTGAAGTCTATTTTTTCGAGTCCAGGAGGTGGTCGCATAGCCAAAGTTATCTTAGACTTCAACTGGTTTAAATTTATCTTGTAATGCTCAACTAAAGCATTTAACGTTTGGTTGGCCCATCCCACACTAATCTGTCGAAAAACAGAAAAAATGTGTGGGGTGGGAAGAGCCGGCTTTAGAAAGCCACCTAACTCATCTACTTTCTTCTCCAACTGTTTCGGGAAATCCCGGTTGGCCAAATGCTGCTCTAAGAGCCCAATATGGTGCATACACTGAATCACCTGGAAAAGGGCCTTGACCAATCTAGAATAGGCCTGGAACTCTGTGTGTGTGTGTGTGTGTGTGTGTGTGTGTGTGTGTGTGTGTGTGTGTGTGTGTGTGCGCGTTTGTCTTACCAACTTGACGAGGTAACTAGACAAAAGAGTTTGCGTGTTTCGCCTTACCGAGGTACAAAAGACAAAAGAAACCCTTTACCTCGGTTGTTTTCCCAGAACTGTACCGGCAAAACGAGGTTGAAACCGTTAGTCCACACAAAGGACAGACAATGGGGTACCTCGGTATGTAGGGAAAACAAGACTCTGTGTGTGTGTGTGTGTGTGTGTGTGTGTGTGTGTGTGTGTGTGTGTGTGTGCGTTTGTCTTACCAACTTGACGAGGTAACTAGACAAAAGAGTTTGCGTGTTTCGCCTTACCGAGGTACAAAAGACAAAAGAAACCCTTTACCTCGGTTGTTTTCCCAGAACTGTACCGGCAAAACGAGGTTGAAACCGTTAGTCCACACAAAGGACAGACAATGGGGTACCTCGGTATGTAGGGAAAACAAGACTGTGTGTGTGTGTGTGTGTGTGTGTGTGTGTGTGTGTGTGTGTGTGTGTGTGTGTGTGTGGGTTTGTCTTACCAACTTGACGAGGTAAGTAGACAAAAGAGTTTGCGTGTTTCGCCTTACCGAGGTACAAAAGACAAAAGAAATCCTTTACCTCGGTTGTTTTCCCAGAACTGTACCGGCAAAACAAGGTAGAAACCATTACTCCACACAAAGGACAAACAATGGGGCACCTCGGTATGTAGGGTAGACAAGACTCTGTGTGTGTTTGTGTGTGTGTGTGTGTGTGTGGGTTTGTCTTACCAACGTGACGAGGTAACTAGACAAAAGAGTTTGCGTGTTTCGCCTTACCGAGGTACAAAAGACAAAAGAAACCCTTTACCTCGGTTGTTTTCCCAGAACTGTACCGGCAAAACGAGGTTGAAACCGTTAGTCCACACAAAGGACAAACAATGGGGTACCTCGGTATGTAGGGTAGACAAGACTCTGTGTGTGTGTGTGTGTGTGTGTGTGTGTGTGTGTGTGTGTGTGTGTGTGTGTGTGTGTGTATGTGTGTGTGTGTGTTTGTCTTACCAACGTGACGAGGTAACTAGACAAAAGAGTTTGCGTGTTTCGCCTTACCGAGGTACAAAAGACAAAAGAAACCCTTTACCTCGGTTGTTTTCCCAGAACTGTACCGGCAAAACGAGGTTGAAACCGTTAGTCCACACAAAGGACAAACAATGGGGTACCTCGGTATGTAGGGTAGACAAGACTCTGTGTGTGTGTGTGTGTGTGTGTGTGTGTGTGTGTGTGTGTGTGTGTGTGTGTGTGTGTGTGTGTGTGTGTGTTTGTCTTACCAACTTGACGAGGTAACTAGACAAAAGAGTTTGCGTGTTTTGCCTTACCGAGGTACAAAAGACAAAAGAAACCCTTTACCTCGTCTGTTTTTCCAGAACTGTACCGGCAAAATGAGGTAGAAACCGTTAGTCCACACAAAGGACAAACAATGGGGTACCTCGGTATGTGGTGTAGACAAAGATGTGTGTGTGTGTGGGTTTGTCTTACCAACTTGACCAACTTGACGAGGTAACTAGACAAAAGAGTTTGCGTGTTTCGCCTTACCGAGGTACAAAAGACAAAAGAAACCCTTTACCTCAGTTGTTTTCCCAGAACTGTACCGGCAAAACGAGGTAGAAACCGTTAGTCCACACAAAGGACGAACAATGGGGTACCTCGGAATGTAGGGTAAACAAGACTCTGTGTGTGTGTGTGTGTGTGTGTGTGTGTGTGTGTGTGTGTTTGAGGTTAAAAAATCGCACTGGCACAGACATTTCCTACTGAAACGTTTTTTTCTTTTAATATGCCGCTGAAAAATTGTTTTCATTTACTGAACCCTGATGGGTTTCAAACGTAACAAAAAAGTACATAAAATTGATTTAAACTAAATGATGAGCTTAGGAACTGGTTAAACTGACTGGCAATAATTGATGTTATTCATTGATGGGCTCTAATTTAGTCCTTACAAGGATGTTACGCAAGCTTTTGTTTTTCTTATAGGCGATGACAGGTCGAAGATTCAAAGGTTCATTTAATTTAGCATTGGTAAAATTGAATTCATCTTTTAACATTTTTGCTATTTCGATATTCATTCTGTTGTACGTTAAAGTGAAAGGAATGATGGACCTCCTTTCGCATTCGCCCTCTGATATGTTCATACCAAATGGCCAGAGGGTTTGAAGCGTATTGATCCAAAAAGCTTCACGTTTTTTTCTAAATTCATCCGTTTCTTCTAATGTGTCTTTAATTGGTGGTTGTTCAATAGGATGGATTTCGAAATCGTCCAAAGAATGGCCAGGAAGGTTAAAATGTTGTGCTACTGGGGCATCAGCATTATGTTTTATATCCTGTTTGTGTCTAGTAGCACGTTCTCGGAAAGGATTTTGACTTTGACCAACATACTGTTTCCGACATCGCTTACAAGTGATAAGGTAAATAATGTTTGGTGAATCACAATGGAGGGGGTTACGGATCTGATAATGATTTTTCGTTTGTTCGGAGGAAAATTCCTCTTTATGATCAGGCATAAAAGTATGCAGTCTACAACGAGGCTTTTTGCAATTAAATACCGCGCCACTACTATTTTGCAACGGTCTGTTGTGTTCAATCTTCAGTGGTTCGAAATCGGTAGTTTCAGCTGGACTTTCGAGCTTTTTCAGGGTTTGGGATTTCAGGCTACGCAGAAGGCGCAGCGAGTACCCTCTCGATCTGAGGGCGCCAAATAGAGTAGAACAAGCCTCATTGAAATTTACCTTATCACTTGAATTGCGGTGGAAACGAATGAGTTGTGATTTGATGATACCTTTAAATGTATGTTGAGGATGAAATGATTTTGTGTGCAACAATTGATGTGAATCAGTTGGTTTAAAATACACTTTATAATCTAAATGACCGGACGCCTGAAATTGCTTGCCTTTATACACGGTCACATCGAGAAAATCAACAGAATTTTCACTGATAGTAGCTTTCAATTTAATATTTGGATCGTGATTGTTCAAAATTTCTAAAAATTCATCAAAATCTTCTTTTGAATGTTCCCAAATAATAAAAATGTCATCTAAATACCTGAGATATACGAGAGGATGCTTTGCACATTTGCTTAAGGCATTTTCCTCCCATTCCGCTACATAAATGCTTGCAAAATTAGGACTGAATCTTTTGCCCATAGGACAACCCATTATTTGTAGAAAATATTCTCCATTGAATTGAAAGTCATTACCTTTTAAGCTCAGCTCTAAAAGATCCAAAATTTGTTCATCCGGGCGTTTTGCATCCGGATATTTTTCAAATGCATTTTTAACTGATTTAACACCTTTATCAATATCAATGTTCGTATACATACTGTCGATATCCAAAGTAGCCAGAATCGCATTTTTCGATATTTTCAATTTCGAAATTTTTGACAGGAAATCCTGTGTATTTTTTAGATAGCTCGGATGTCTATTTGCTATAGGTTTCAGATGATAATCAATTAATTCCGAGATCGCATAAGATTCCGAATTACAATCTGATACAATTGGCCTCCCGGGTGGAGTTAAGTCATCCGTCCATGAAGAACGGTCCTTGTGGATCTTTGGTAGGATATAAAATTGTCTTGTTTGAGCACTGAGCTTAGCTGTTAAATATTTCAATTGTTTTTTGGTAATGTGACCTTCGTCGATGAGAAATTTTAAGATCTTATTGAATTTTTCGATATTACTAGGCCAAATAAGTGAATCTATTTTCTTATAATGTTTAGTATTGCTGAGTTGTCTCATGGCTTCCTTTATATAATTATCCCGAGATAGAACAACTACCGACCCACCTTTGTCGGCTGGTTTAATTACTAATTTCTTATTTTTTCGAAGTTTCGTGAGGGCTCTCCGTTCACCAGCTGTTAAATTGTCTTTATCGGAGAGTATGTTCATGCTGAACACCTTTTGGATGATTCGTTTACTAGCCTCAATAATTTCGGGATCTACTTCACTATCTGGAGGTGACCAACCAGATGATTCTGTGAAAGGAAGTTTCCGACCGCTGGAGTTTCTAAAGCGGTCTGCTAATTTCATTTGCCTAAGAAAATTACAGTTGTATGATGGTAAATTTGTTTGGTTATCAGTTTTAGGCTTTGGTGCTGGTACAAAAGTCAAACCGCGATCTAAAAGAGATTTCTCTTGGGTTGTTAGGTCATTGGTGCCAGACAGGTTAACCACATTAGTTCCTAATCCCACATCTGTTAGGCGGCTGTTACCTTTGCCTTTACTTAGTTTAAATTTAGGTGGTTCAACCAGTGATCGTACATAATATTGGCGGTTCTCGTGGTCCAATGGATTAAATCCTGAGCAACATCAAACTTCGCGTCATCAATTTTAGGTATAACGTTAACGTCCTTCACTTTCCGAATGGTTTCGTTGATGATGCTCAGGGTTCTCCTCTCAGCCTGAGGGAGTTTTTGCGAAAAGTTTAGTTCAGCGAAATAAATTTTTGCTGATCTAAACTTGACCCTGATATCGCTAAGCATATTCCGCAACTGCTTAACTACGAGATCAGAATTATCGTTTCGAGAATTCACGCCAATATTTAATAATATTTTTTGGGGACTGGACTGGCCCCTGTGCCCTTTAAACATAGAGCGCAGATGATTGAATTTGGCGCCGGGGTAACACTCCACCTGGATGTCCGGATGGGGATTTCGATCAATGCGTCCTAAATTTGAACTTCCAATCATAAGGATGTTTTTACAAACATCGGGGAGGCGCCAATTCCTTTTGTCAAAATTAACTCCGCTTTTATGCCGAAACTGGGAGAATTTAGAATCAAATGAGCGGCCCGAGTTGCGGCTCGGTGATTTGACTTTCTCTGAGTACGATATACCTGGTTGAACCACACTAGAGGCAGGAGAAGGGGGAGAGGAAACAGAAGCAGGAGAGGAAACAGAAGCAGGAGAGGAAACAGAAGCAGGAGAAGAAACAGAAGGAGGAGTTCTAGTGAGAGCACTAGGAGAACCAGAGAAAAAAGGCTGAGGAGGAGTAGGAGGTAGAGGAGCAAGACGAGGCGAGACAGCGTTACTCAATTTGCGAGCATCTTCAGTCACAATATGGACCGGAGATGTTTGCAAATTGAGGCGCTTACTCTGAGAGAAAGAAGAAGTAGACGGAAAAGAAGAGGGAGAAGTGCTTTGCCTTGATCTTTTCTTATTTTGCTTTTCGCGTTGGGGTAGAGGGACAACACGGGCCGGAGTCTGCTTGCTCCCTCCCGTATTGTTCCTTACTCCAGACGCTGGGCGAAGTTCCGAAATGTAAGACTGATAGGCCGAAATCGTCTTATCTGTCAACTTATTTTTAAAGTTTTTTTGAGCCCAGATCAAGGCACGCGCCGAAGCGCTGTTGAAGTCTATTTTTTCGAGTCCAGGAGGTGGTCGCATAGCCAAAGTTATCTTAGACTTCAACTGATTTAAATTTATCTTGTAATGCTCAACTAAAGCATTTAACGTTTGGTTGGCCCATCCCACACTAATCTGTCGAAAAACAGAAAAAATGTGTGGGGTGGGAAGAGCCGGCTTTAGAAAGCCACCTAACTCATCTACTTTCTTCTCCAACTGCTTCGGGAAATCCCGTTTGGCCAAATGCTGCTCTAGGAGCCCAATATGGTGCATACACTGAATCACCTGGAAAAGGGCCTTGACCAATCTAGAATAGGCCTGGAACGATTGTTCCTGGCCTCTTCCAGACTGGGCAACTCTCTTTCCCTGATGATTCTGTCATTTTTGAGCCATTTGAAGAATAGGTAGATGAATAAAATGAAATTAAAATGAAGAAATGAAATAAATTAAAATGAAATCTAGATATTACCTATTAGAGAAGATACCTGGATTGGTTGTAGTCTTCAGCAAAGGTAGAAAATAATCCGTCTGTCTCGACGCGTTTCGCTTGGTTTGGCTTTTTCAAAGAGACTTTGAGGAAAATGAATCCAACTTTGGGAGGGCATGCATGGTATATATCCAAATGTGGGCTGGGGGTGTTTTTCACAGTTCAGTACATAATTAAACTCAGTAACAAGCTGACAAATGTCACTCATCTAATTAATTCTTTTCAATCTGAGATGTCCCAAGTTTGTTTTTCACAACTCAGTTTGTGTGGTCCAAACAAATTAGATGAAGCCCTATTGATTGGCTTCCATTGAATTTTAATCAGTCAGTGATTGGTTTGCTTTACTGACCCCATGAAGCCCCATTGGTTGGCTTTGATTTAAGTAAAACCAATCGGGAGCGGTTTGCTTTACTGGCTTCAGAAGTATGTGAAAATAATATGAAAAAATGGTTTGATAAAATATATTGAGACTAAAGAAATAAATGAAAAAATAACGCCAAAGATCATGATGCCTCACGAATGTTATCAGTTGGAATGAATATCCCCCGACGGAGGTTTATAACGGAAAATATTTTACACCACGTAGAAATTGTGTGTTTTACCTTGTGAACCTCTACATTGTGTGAAAGGTATGAAAAATTAAAAATAAAAATAATAATTTAAATAAATGAATCAACCAAATAAGTAAATAAGTAAATAAATAAATAAGTAAATAAATAAATAAATAAACAAATAAATAAACAAATAAATAAACAAATAAATAAATAAATAAATAAATAAATAAATAAATAAATAAATAAATAAACATTACTAAAAAATAAAAAATAATCAATAAATAAATATATAAATAAATAAATAATAATTTTATTTAGGAAATACATACACATGATTGAAATTGGAACCTATTTTGTTTTGGGGCATATATGAACTCTGGCACTCGCCTGTGTGTGTTTGAGGTTAAAAAATCGCACTGGCACAGACATTTCCTACTGAAACGTTTTTTTCTTTTAATATGCCGCTGAAAAATTGTTTTCATTTACTGAACCCTGATGGGTTTCAAACGTAACAAAAAAGTACATAAAATTGATTTAAACTAAATGATGAGCTTAGGAACTGGTTAAACTGACTGGCAATAATTGATGTTATTCATTGATGGGCTCTAATTTAGTCCTTACAAGGATGTTACGCAAGCTTTTGTTTTTCTTATAGGCGATGACAGGTCGAAGATTCAAAGGTTCATTTAATTTAGCATTGGTAAAATTGAATTCATCTTTTAACATTTTTGCTATTTCGATATTCATTCTGTTGTACGTTAAAGTGAAAGGAATGATGGACCTCCTTTCGCATTCGCCCTCTGATATGTTCATACCAAATGGCCAGAGGGTTTGAAGCGTATTGATCCAAAAAGCTTCACGTTTTTTTCTAAATTCATCCGTTTCTTCTAATGTGTCTTTAATTGGTGGTTGTTCAATAGGATGGATACACTGAATTACCTGGAAAAGGGCCTTGACCAATCTAGAATAGGCCTGGAACTCTGTGTGTGTGTGTGTGTGTGTGTGTGTGTGTGTGTGTGTGTGTGTGTGTGTGTGTGTGTGTGTGTGTGTGCGCGTTTGTCTTACCAACTTGACGAGGTAACTAGACAAAAGAGTTTGCGTGTTTCGCCTTACCGAGGTACAAAAGACAAAAGAAACCCTTTACCTCGGTTGTTTTCCCAGAACTGTACCGGCAAAACGAGGTTGAAACCGTTAGTCCACACAAAGGACAGACAATGGGGTACCTCGGTATGTAGGGAAAACAAGACTCTGTGTGTGTGTGTGTGTGTGTGTGTGTGTGTGTGTGTGTGTGTGTGTGTGTGTGTGTGTGTGTGTGCGTTTGTCTTACCAACTTGACGAGGTAACTAGACAAAAGAGTTTGCGTGTTTCGCCTTACCGAGGTACAAAAGACAAAAGAAACCCTTTACCTCGGTTGTTTTCCCAGAACTGTACCGGCAAAACGAGGTTGAAACCGTTAGTCCACACAAAGGACAGACAATGGGGTACCTCGGTATGTAGGGAAAACAAGACTGTGTGTGTGTGTGTGTGTGTGTGTGTGTGTGTGTGTGTGTGTGTGTGTGTGTGTGTGTGTGTGGGTTTGTCTTACCAACTTGACGAGGTAAGTAGACAAAAGAGTTTGCGTGTTTCGCCTTACCGAGGTACAAAAGACAAAAGAAATCCTTTACCTCGGTTGTTTTCCCAGAACTGTACCGGCAAAACAAGGTAGAAACCATTACTCCACACAAAGGACAAACAATGGGGCACCTCGGTATGTAGGGTAGACAAGACTCTGTGTGTGTTTGTGTGTGTGTGTGTGTGTGTGGGTTTGTCTTACCAACGTGACGAGGTAACTAGACAAAAGAGTTTGCGTGTTTCGCCTTACCGAGGTACAAAAGACAAAAGAAACCCTTTACCTCGGTTGTTTTCCCAGAACTGTACCGGCAAAACGAGGTTGAAACCGTTAGTCCACACAAAGGACAAACAATGGGGTACCTCGGTATGTAGGGTAGACAAGACTCTGTGTGTGTGTGTGTGTGTGTGTGTGTGTGTGTGTGTGTGTGTGTGTGTGTGTGTGTGTATGTGTGTGTGTGTGTTTGTCTTACCAACGTGACGAGGTAACTAGACAAAAGAGTTTGCGTGTTTCGCCTTACCGAGGTACAAAAGACAAAAGAAACCCTTTACCTCGGTTGTTTTCCCAGAACTGTACCGGCAGAACGAGGTTGAAACCGTTAGTCCACACAAAGGACAAACAATGGGGTACCTCGGTATGTAGGGTAGACAAGACTCTGTGTGTGTGTGTGTGTGTGTGTGTGTGTGTGTGTGTGTGTGTGTGTGTGTGTGTGTGTGTGTGTGTGTGTGTGTGTGTTGTCTTACCAACTTGACGAGGTAACTAGACAAAAGAGTTTGCGTGTTTTGCCTTACCGAGGTACAAAAGACAAAAGAAACCCTTTACCTCGTCTGTTTTTCCAGAACTGTACCGGCAAAATGAGGTAGAAACCGTTAGTCCACACAAAGGACAAACAATGGGGTACCTCGGTATGTGGTGTAGACAAAGATGTGTGTGTGTGTGGGTTTGTCTTACCAACTTGACCAACTTGACGAGGTAACTAGACAAAAGAGTTTGCGTGTTTCGCCTTACCGAGGTACAAAAGACAAAAGAAACCCTTTACCTCAGTTGTTTTCCCAGAACTGTACCGGCAAAACGAGGTAGAAACCGTTAGTCCACACAAAGGACGAACAATGGGGTACCTCGGAATGTAGGGTAAACAAGACTCTGTGTGTGTGTGTGTGTGTGTGTGTGTGTGTGTGTGTGTGTGTGTGTGTGTGTGTGTGTGTGTGTGTGTGTGTGTGTGTGTATGTGTGTGTGTGTGTTTGTCTTACCAACTTGACGAGGTAACTAGACAAAAGAGTTTGCGTGTTTTGCCTTACCGAGGTACAAAAGATAAAAGAAACCCTTTACCTCGGTTGTTTTCCCAGAACTGTACCGGCAAAACGAGGTAGAAACCTTTAGTCCACACAAAGGACAAACAATGGGGTACCTCGGTATGTACTGTGTGTGTGTCTGTGTGGGTGTGGGTGTGTGGGGGGGAGGGGAGGGGTGTAGGAGTTATGTCTCTGTTTAAATGATTGGGATCAGATATTTTAGTTATTCAAGTAAAGTACCTTATCGGTATTTCAAAGGTGAGTGTTCTAACTTTTGAAGGAAGAACATCACAGACACACTGTCGCAACTTCGCAACTGCCAACCAGTCTTGATTATTACACTGATGGTTCAAAAGTTCAGAACATCAAAGTTTTGAATATACTTAAAAGACAAATGCTTCTAACGGCTTCTTGAGGTTCAATGTCGACTTTCTTAACACTTTTTCTTTCGAAACAATAGTTTTTTCATCAAATTTTCTTTTAATTATTAAACGTCTAAAATGGGGTAAAATTTACCGATTATCCGACAACAATGTGGGAAAGCTGTATACCTAAAAAAAAAAACATTTATAGAACTTCAAAGACACTTTAGTCTGACCAAAGTCATGCCCTTGTCTTCCAATAGTATTTTCCAGCCTTGTGTGGCCCAAGAATAAGCAAAGATATACTGGATAAGGTTTTTTCTCTTCAATTCAATTTCTCATTTAAAGTGACCGTTTTATGTTCTGAAGCAGTGACAATTTGAGTCAAATATCCTGAAATTCATGATTGTGTAGCCAAATGTCTTTGACATATTAAAATATAGAAGTTTTGCAGAAAATTTCATGGTATCTTTGGCAAGGAGATACTGTTTCTGTTGACTAATACTTCCATTTTGAAAACAATTTAGAATTTGTGACTTTTTTATTTAACAGGCTTTAGCAATGGGAGAAAATGAGGCTGCAGTAAGTTTAGTGGTGGTAGCAAAGGAGCTGTTATCAAGGCTACCAAAAGAGGTATCATGTTTTTTTTATCTAAAAGGTTATGGCAGTTGGATAACATTGATTACCTACTCTGATTGCAAATTGATATCCCTGTGGGAACCCCAGGAAGTGGAACGGTACTTATTTACTATTGTAAACAAGTTCTGTTTTATTGGTAAAATAGGACCCAGTAAACAATGCCTTGGGTGGAAGTCCACTAAAGTGGGATGCATAGTAAACTTGACTTTATACTTATGTTGTAATCATGATATATTGGTAAAATAGGACCCAGTAACCAATGCCTTGGGTGGAAGTCCACTAAAGTGGGATGCATAGTAAACTTGACTTTATACTTGTGTTGTGATCAAGATATAGCCATAGGTGCTGAAAGTGACACAAACACCAATCAGTAAATATGTTTCAAATCTAAAAAAGAACTGATTTTAATTTTTTTTTTTTTTGCAATTTGTTGATATTACCAAAAGTCTATAACTTTCCTAATTGTGTTTCTACATTCACTGAAAATTTTCTTTTCTATTTTTTCTTCCGGGTTATTTTTTTTAGCTCCAATTTTATCGAGTTGTAACAAACTTCTTCCAGTGAGGATTCATTAACCATATGCAAATAGAATGGCCAGAGATGGAACACCTGCCAAGAGAGTTTCCTTTGGCACCAACTACCTAGCAAAATTATACTGAACCATGCACATCATTTCGCCACAGGTCTCTCGGTGGCCGAGTGGTGTGTGTGGTTCACAATACTTTTCTAGGTAGTTGGTGCCAAAGGAAACTCTCTTGGTAGATGTTTGAATTTTGGCTTTCTATTTTTAATATAATTTTCAAACTTTCCTGATTCTACACCACTCAGAAGGTTTGACAAAGAGATGTTCGCACTGATTTCCTGAGATGTGCAGAATGTAGATTCACATGATGCAATCTACTAATCTTAGTACAAATATTTAATAGTGACATTGCTATTTCGGCAAAAAAACTGATAAGTAAAGAGTGATCAAAATTAAAGTAAAATTCTAAACATGTAACTGTAAGATTCATTCATCAGGCCTTTAGATTACCACAAATTCAAGGTGGTAAAAGCTGTGCTCAAAATAGGAAACATGCAAAAATAGTGTCTTTGATTGTCTCAGTCAAAAGTATTTTCAAATTTTTCAGCTGATAGAGTGTTTTTCTTTCTTTTTATGATGTGTAAAGTTACTTTGAGCTTTCACAAGTCAACAATATTTCTTGAAAATGGAATTTTTTTGTAATTTGGTACGTTTAAAACCCTGAAAAAGATGTGCCCAAAGTAAAGCAATCTGAAGGTCTGTAAGCTGTTCAAATAAAGTAGTCTGCATTATCAGGTAGTTTCCCTCAAACTTTTTTCCAGAAATTCATACAACAGTATTGAACATAGTTTGAATAGCCTCTGAAATTTCAGTCTCTCTTTAGAGGAAATCATTATTCTTGCATTACTCGTCAATATTTTGAAATAATTTGGTAAAGTAACTGAAGACAGACAAGTATTACATTAAGATTTATCAGTTGTGTATGTCTCAATCAGTATTAAAACTTTCACAAGCAATGTAAAATTTTATTGAAGTATTTTGAAAGTTAAATCATGCATATCAGCATAAAGTTTGATCAGTTCACAAAATATCAGTTATATACTAGTAGGTCTTTGGCAGGATATACAACTCTGTGTACCCCGCCAAATACCTGTACAACAAATATTTCATCACAAAAAATGTCAATTTTCCAAAGCAGAATAATGTTTTCAAAAACAACATATTTAATAAATTGAATAATGCTTTTGAATAACATTTGGCATTTGTGCACTGCATTTTTCAGTCATACAGTGGCAGGTTTTAGCTTTTAAATAAATGTTTATTTTTGTGTTAGCTGGCACTAACTTCACTCTCTTGACCTCGATCCAAGAACCTGCCAATGTTAGAAAATATTGACTTTTTAAAAGTTGATCAAGTAGTTTAATTGTATGATGCAACTGACTTATAATGATAAGAAAAGTCCATAATGCCAGCACTTTTTTAATACCCTGAGTTAAATGAAAGATCTAACTTGTTCTTCGATCTCATCTGCTACCATTCTGTTATTCTTATTTAATAATACATAGCAAATCTGAGCAAATGAAAAATTTGAAAATTACATTTTTAATGGCTTGCACTATTATTACTTTATTTATTTAGAAGTTTGAAACAAAAAATGATGTCTTTCATTCTTTGCTAATAGAGATTATAAGGTGTTTTATTGCTGTAAGCAATATATGAAAAATGAATATGCAAGTTTAATTTATGAGGAGTTCTAGTTTACATGGAATTTAAGTATTGGATAGGTAAGCCTTTTTACAGATCTTCACTACTGTACAATTTCTAGGTCCAGTTCGAATTGTCATTAAGTGTGCAAGGTCAGTAGTCTTTTTTTACCCTTTGACAACCCTCCCCCCCCCACCCCAATGTATTTCCAGGGAGGGGGAGGGTTACTCTTTTAAGCTGATTAATCTCTCTGTCCATTTGACCAGCTTTTTTCTATCCAATAACTTTTGATTAACTGTTGAGAATCTATTGATAGTTAATATGCAGTTTTTTATAACTAAACAATATCGAAGTCAAGTTCAATTTTGAACAACTTCTGACTTTTGTCAAATTTTCTGGCCAAAAAGGACTTTGTAATTCTGTAAAATTGTTGTTTTCATTCAATAAATATTGAACAACTATTCAGAATCATTTGATTTTTGTTACGCATTTATAGCTGTAACCAGCGTCTGTCTTTCCACCTGTCTTTATGCAGGTCCAATAATGCTTGATAACTTTAGTTTCCTGTGGCATAATGTTTTTACATTTTACAATTGCGCTCAAGTTGAAAGTCAAGTTCGATTTTCAGTATTTTTGTGCAAATAGTTTCAGAGTTCTAGTCCTTAATAGTGCAAAGTTTGCTATTTTTGGTTTTCGTGTGATATCTGTACCTCCATTTGGCTGGACAATTTGACATTTTTCCTTATAATTACAAGACTAAGGTCAAGTTCAATTTTCAGATTTATTGTACATTTCATTTCATAGTTATGGCTCTTGATTGTGCAAAAACCTCCTTTGTGGTTTCTCCATGGAAACTTTATTTTCTTTTAGCCAATTGATTGAAATTAAGCAGTTTTTTATGATCATAAAATAAAGGCCTTGTTCAATTATAGAATTTCTGATGTACATAATATATTTCAAAGTTTATGGCCCTTGATTGTGTGAAAACTGAGTTATTTATTTGTTAATGCATAATAACTTTACTTTTGGCAGATTGATTTGAACTTAGACAGTTTTTGTATTATCACATTAAACAAAAGCTATGTTCAATTTTCAAATTCCTAGTTAACCTAATTCCGTAGTTATGGCTCTTGATTGTGCAAAATTGTGAAATGTTTTCAATTTCTACACTAAAAGTTTACTTTCCACTGGAAAAACAATTGAGGTCAAAGTTTGATTTTCACATTCTGGTGCTTCTAATTCCACAGTTATCACCCTTGATGGTACAAGAGTGTCATTTTTGGTTTTCTGCTTGATAATTTTGGGGTCTCTTGATACAATGATTGGAAATTTAAAAAAAAAAAATATGCTTACAAAAGAAAGGCCATGTTCGATTTTATGCTTTTTCTTTTCAATCAAATTGTAATTATGGCTCTTGATAGTGCAAAAACTTTTTTATTGAGGATTTCCACTCAATACCTTTGGGAGGGGATTTTTGACATAAGGATCGGAAATTTAGAATGTCCCTTGTCATTACAAAATGAAGACCAAGTTCTCTTTTCAGATTTTTGTTTGAGTCATACGGAGTTCTGGTCTATCATTGTACAAAACTTTAAATATTTTGGGGCTTCTACACAGAAGCACACAGACTGGGCCATTAGTCTGTTTACATTTTTGCTTGACACCATTTTGTGTCAAAGCATTTCATTCACGATAGAATGTCAATCAAAAGCATTCTTAGAGAGCGTTCTTACATGTAGGCTGGATTCCATGTGTGGTGTACCCAACACATTTCTCAATGTCTGTGTTGTATCAGGTAAGGTTGAATACATGTAGCAAGCGTGGTATAATGCAGTGGAACTGTAAACTGACTTAGAATGGATTGTTGGAAGAAAAACTTCTTTATGTTTTGATCAGAATAGAGGCAGAAATACTTTTTCATGATTGATCAGAAGAGAAGTGGTAGGTTTACCCATGTCTAAGTACATGGAAAAGACATATTAAATGTTTTCTTTTAACAGGGAGGATTTTTGTCAATGTTATGCTACAATTTTGGTGTGGATACATTCCAAAGAAAAGAGTATGAACACAGTATAATGTGGCTACGCGAGAGTTATGAGTTGGGGAAAGGAAAAACAGTGGTTGGAGCAAAAAACCAAGTAAGAGTTCTTTTTGAAACATTTTTTTTTGAAAATGGTACATTTAAGATGGCTAATTTATTTTCGATGAATGAAACATTTCCCCCAGAAAATGGTAATCTAAGATAGTTAATATATTTTCAATCACTTCATTCAAAATTTGTATCCAGCAGTTATTGAAAACACCCCTTTGGTATAAACAAACTGCAAGCATACACAGTGAAGTTCTGGGATGGGTATAGTTTATCTCATCAATGAAAAAACCAACTTAACTTACACATTTTTTTTCCATCAAAACATCATAAATATTATGAAGAATACTATTTAATATTGCTATCAATATGTGTATATTTAAACTTTCTTGTCTCTTATACATCCACGGACCATCTCAAACATTACTTTTAGCTTTTTTTCTGAGAAACTGATAGACCCCACTTCTCAAGTTCAAAAATAGTTAAATATAATCTCATCATTTTCCAGCAAGATTGCCACATTTACAAATTTGGACAAACTATTCCTAAAACGATTACAGCATTTTTGTCAAAATCTTTCAGTTGTATTTTATGTGGGTATTTTTCATTTGATCTTTTCAGAAACTTCACTTTTACTATTGCCATTTGGTCTACCCTGATAGTCACTGGACAGCCATCTTGATTTAAAAAAAAACAAAAACAATTTAGTGTCTCTTCAAAACAGTCACAAGGATTGTTCTGAAAATAAAAAAAAAATTGGGGAGTAAAAAAAATATTTGTCATACGGTTTGCTCCAAGAATTATCAGGATTGCCATCAGATTTAACTGAAAGCTTGTCAAATGAATTATTTCCAGTTTATTAGTCAAGCTGGTATCAAATTATGGTTAAGATAGTCATTTGTCAATAATTTACAAAGTTATGTTTTTGAATGGTGGTTTTACAATGTCATCCATAATATGGATTTTTAGTCGAGTTGTGACGAATTCAATTATAGTTTGATGAATGACAGGAGGTTGGGTGTACGGGCCGTTATTAACACTGGTGGGCATAAACAAATGGTTTCTGGACGATAACTTGATAATGGTTCGATCCATGTTCATGAAACTTCATAGGTAGGTTGGCCTCGGTGAGAGGAAGAACCCTATTTATTTTGGACTCGCTAGGTCAATAGTCAAGGTCACAGGGACCCTGAACATAGTAATCAAAACAATTGTTTTCTGGACAATAGCTTGATAATGGTTTGACCCACATTCATGAAACTTCATAGGTAGGTGGGCCTTGGTGAGAGGAAGAACCTTATATATATTGGATGCGCTAGGTCAAAGGTCAAGGTCACAGTGACCCTGTACATAATAAATCATAAACAATTGGTTTCTGCACGATAACTTGATAAAGGTTCAACCCACAATTATGAATCTTCATAGGTAGGTTGGCCTTGGTGAGAAGAAGGACCCTATATATATTGGACTTGCTAGGTTAAAGGTCGAGGTCACAATGACCTTGAATACGGTAAATCGTAAACTATTGGTTTCCGGATGATAATTTGACAATGGTTCAACCCACATTCATGAAACTTCATAGGTTGGTTGGCCTTGGTGAGTGGAAGAACCCTATGTATATTGGATTAGCTAGGTCAAAGGTCAAGGTCACAGTGACCTTGAACATACTAAATCGTAAACAGTTGGTTTCCAGATGATAACTTGACAATGGTTCAACCCACATACGTGAAACTTCATATATAGATTGGCCTTGGTGAGAGGAAGTTTCCTATTTATTTTGGACCCTGCAAGATGAACGGTCAAGATCACAGTGACCCTTCACATAGTAAATCGTAAACAATTGGTTTCCCAATGATAAGTTGATAATGATTAAACCCACTTTTGTGCGGTCACAACTTGACATTGGATCGGTGATCCTATCAGCACTTTCTTTAATTTACATTCAAATTCTTCATGATTTTCTTCTCTAAATATTCAAATAGAAGTTCTTGAACATCAATAGAACATTTTATATGTTTCTTGATGCTTTCTTCAGTAAAATTTTAAAGCTTCAACAGTTAGAGAAGCTACTTTTATTACTTTGAAAGATCACAGAGATCGAATGTTCACCTTTCTTCAAGATGGATGTCATGTGCCCATCAAGATATCATCACCTGCCACAGGAACTCCAGGCAGGTGACTTAATATCTAGCTCTATATATCTGTGTGTTCAAGTGTTACATCCAACCATCCTGAAAACAATTCAGTCTCATAATCCCTGTATCTAGAGGAAAGGTGGGTGATACAGACTTCAAGATGGTTATGCTGATCTACATTTTAGAAAATAGGCCATGTTGTCCATGAGTTGCATCCAACCATCCCAAACTCAGTCTAGCCTCATAATCTCTGTATTATTTGACTAAGAGTTACCAAACGTGAGATGCATATACAGTTGGGAGTGGTGTGTCGCAGACAATAATAGCTTCCTGTTCATCTGGAAAATCCTTTGAAAATCAGGGAATTTGAAAAACAAACTTCACTAGAGTGAAATTTTTTGAATTTCCAACAGTGTTCAAAATGCCTTTGAAAATCATTGAATTTGACTAATTTCTCTCCCCATAGTTTTCTATAATTCACCTGAAATATGGGACATTCAGTATTTGATGCAATACAAGTCAGTTTTAATTAACGAGTACATGTTTTATGAAATGAAAGCATGTGAGCTATTTCCACACTATTATGTGGACCTTTTTGCAAATGCACTGGTATATTATGGAAATCAAATCAGTTAAAATGAGCATTACACTGCAGTGTGTTTACACTATGCCAATCAGGTGATGAATTGTTTATTGCAAGTATGGAAGACATGATTTTTAACGTTTGCTTTGCCATATTTTATCTCATCTGTTTTCATGATTTTCTGTATAATGTCCTGTAAATTTCAAGATTTGGGGTTTGAAATATTCTATTGGTTGGCAGAAGTAAACATGGGAGATGACCAACATAAGCTACAAGCTTTTTGTCAAATCCCTCATTTACCTTTTATCATCTAACTGCTTATTGTGTTATATTGTCTTACTGTTTATTTATTTTTGAGTTGATAATACACTGATGTCTCTATTATGTAACAAATAACACTTATTGAATAAAAATATTGTTTAAACTAGAAGTAAACATTATTCATGCAGTGCAGTGTACATTATGTTTTAAAAAAACTCTTCAAGTATAAAAAGGATTGATGTTGGGAAAGAAAATTGGCGAAGCAATTGGCCCTCCCAAGTGGTCCTTTTGGCTGCCACATACTCTCTTTTTATAATCAATGCAAACTTTAAAAAAATAAAAATTAAATGGTTTATGTCTGATATTTTACCCAAGTTAATAAAATTGATAGATTCGTCCCTTGAGTACAACATGGCTTTGCAATGCTTTAATATTGCAAGGCCTTCTTGCACTCAAGGGACGAAATACACCGCCATCCATGCTATTCTGTAGATTATGAGGCCTAGAACATAAAACAAATCAAAGAACATGAACTTTTGATGGCAAAGAAATAATTACAAAAATAAAATAAAAAACCACCCGCCTATATGCAATTTTACAAAAAATGGCCTGAAGAAACAGAAGCTCTACTTTGTGGGGCCTTAGCTATGCATGGTTTGTTCGTTGACCACACATTCAAAGTTTCTGTTAGGCCATTGACCGGATGCATTCCCCTCCCCAAAAAACTTTAATATGGCACAGAAAAGGTTAACTGTTCTGGTCGGTGACCCAATTCCTGAAGCCTTTTAACTCCAAAGTCGCAGAGATAGTGGCCTCAGCCATTCTATAGAAATGGCAGCAAGAACTAGGATCATGATATGTACATTCCTTTGTTGGTGAAGATCAGAGCACCTCAGAATATCAATCGGATCACCAGCATAAAAAAAATGTTGTAATCATGACTAATTGAAATACATGACGTATCTTTTTCTGGCCGTTTTCAGATCATTAGGGAAATAGTATTTGTGGTGTGGACAGCATTATTATAATATTAATTTAAGTATGAGCCGTGAAGATGGGTTTTACATAAGAAAACTGCGACCCCAAGATGTCATGAGTACGGTGAAAATTTCGGCATCTTTTGGGAGTCGGACATCGACTACAGAGGCCAGTACGGATCAGCAAAGTGGAGATCATGATATGCATGATGGTATTTCATCCCAGACTCCTGGAACTAATGATGCTAACTTTAAGTTCAACAGACAGAGGCTATTCCAAGTTCCCATTGGCATTGGAGAGCACTGTTTCCTTGGGAGGCATTCAGCATGATAATAGTAATAGTGTACCAACAAGTGAAATAATCCGTCCCGTTTGGACTACCTTCATACAGTAAAATGTACTCTTTTTCACCATCGATGGTTTCTCATCATTCCACTCAACTCCCGTGGGTATCGATTCCCAGTACTGTGGTTGCAGAACATCTCTATCAAAGTCGTTGACAGTATCATCAGCAAGATTGCTACTAAGACCTTGGCAATGCCTTGGATGTAATGGACAGTCTCATCGATTGTCCTGTGAGTCACCAGGCCAATCTATCACTGTTCAGTATTCGTCTTTTGGCAGGCAACAATGGGAATTTTGCAATTCCTTATAGTGGATTGATGAGACTTCCTTTATTCATATTATACTATTCAAAAAAGTAGGGGATATTTGATAAAAGTGAGATACATGAAGAAATATATTTGTATTTTCATCAAAATGACAGTTGAGGCATTGCACTGTGACATCTGGTGAATGATTTCAGCGATAGTTGGGTATCTGACAATCACACATTTCACGCACCGAGCTGTAGAAGACATGCATGGTCAGTCAGAGAATTTACCACATTCAGTCCAAGACCTCAGTACATTGTAAATCCTCCTCAGTTTGCGAGACAAGCACGGATCCGATGTGGCATACTCCTCACCAAACTTACAGTATCAGCTTGACTGATGTTATTCCATTCTTCCTGCAGTGCAGAGGCAAGTTCCTGGACATTGGTAGGGGGCTGTTGGCATTGTCATTGGCGCCTGCCAAGCATATCCCAGATGTGCTCGATTGGTGAAAGGTCTGAACTAAGTGCTGGCCAAGCCAGTGTAATGATGCTCTGCTCCTGGAGGAACTCTGTAGTGACACAGGCACTGTGTGCTTTTGCATTGTCATCTTGGAAAATGAATTGACGGCCGTGATGTCATGCAAATGGCACTACATGAGCTGCTAACATGTTGTCACGGTAGTTCTGCCCTGTGACATGCCCTTGGATGACATGTAATGCTGTTCTGCTTGTCATGGTTCTGCCTCCCCACACCATAATCGATCCACCACCAAAACGATTGTGCTGCCTAATGGTTACATGATGGTATTGTTCGTTCTGCCACCGCCACACTCTGTTTTGCCTGTTGTGGAAGTCGAGAATGAACCTTGATTCATCAGAAAACATGACGTTTCTCCACCGACAATTGTCCCAGCCCTGTCACACCAATTATGCTTTGCTATGATGTGACATTCTGTCAAACATGTAATTATTCGAGGTCATCAAACGTACAAATTCCAGCTGTGTAGGCGATCTTGGATAGTCTGACCATGACTCGCACATCTGTCGCTCGGTGCAGCTGCTGTCCAATTTATGAGGCACTTTGATGCCGGTCAGGACTGGGGCGAGTACTAGACTTCAGTACTCGAGTATGAGTACTCTGAAAATGTGTGAGTAAAGTATGAGTACTGGGGGAAATGTATGAGTACTGAGTACTTTGAAGGTACTTGAGTACGAGTACATGCCCTTACATGTAAAATGAACAACACTTGATTTACCATATATCTTTTATTGCCATGAAATACATAATATGATCAGTACATTGTAGTATGTCAATATTTACATAGGTATAAAAAAAATTCAATTGTCCAAAATATTTCAGAAGAAAAACAAGGGCAACACAAAGCTTGGGCCACTGCCTCCAACTCATATTCAAGTTCAAAGTAATCTTGAAGGTATTGTGGCACAGAAAAATTTTCTAAGTGGAAAGAGTGAAAACAAAAAAAATTTCTAAGTTGAAAAAAGGCCATAACTCTGGGGGAAATTATTGGACAGACCCATTCCTTGGGCATATCCCTTCCCCCATGCAGGTCTATCAGCATACCAAAGGAGATCCAAATCTGAGCGATGGCTTTGAAATTACAATGCAAAACATTTGTACAGACAGACGGATGGGAGGACAGATAGATAGAGAGACGACGGACGGCTTCACTAGATACCCCCGAATCTTCCTTCGGAGGTTGGGGGCATAATAAGTTACTGTTTCTGAAAACCCATAAAAGGTTTCAAATGATAACTCACAACTGAAATAAGTTCAAGTTCCGTTCCAATTGAATAATTGTGACCCATTTGGGGAATGGACTCAATATGTTTTGAAAAAGGGTTCTTTTTTTTTAAATCATAACTGAGATAATTCAATACTGATGACATCTAGACACAAATTCAAATATAACTGACACTTTCAAGTTACCAAATCATTAGCTCAATGAATGTGGAGTGGCAAGTAATATATCAGGGCTTGAGATGTTTTTATAATAATATTGTCATAATTACATGAATTTACATGAAATAAAAATTCTGTTGTCTGCTTAATATTACCAAGGAATAATAAAAATAAGAATCTCATTATGTCTTACTTGGCTTCTACAAATGCAATTTAGGCCCCAGGCGTAAATTATTTTATGGAAAGACACGCTTAGTGTTTTTTGGGTACAGCTGTACAACAAGACAGGTCTGCTAATTTCTTCTCAAGCCAAGAAGACCAGTCGACTATCTTTCAATCCTGATAATACATTTCTAAATTCTAATTCTCTTATCTGCTTTGGCTAATTCCCATCATTTCTATAGAGTCTGACACTCTGTAGAAACATACTATATTCCCTTTGTTTCATGGAGCAATCCCAGAATACTTACCAACCATTCCATTGGTGGAACTAATCATCAACTCAACAGGTTGGTGTCACTTCGAAATTACCAACTTTGTAACAAGAAGCACAGTTAGTTAACTCTTTTGTTTGTGTTCTCATATTTGTTCCTGAAGACGTTTTATTCACGGATTTCGTAAGCAGTATCGTTATTAGTCAAATTATGAAAATCCTTATCATTGGGCATAGTTTTGTCAGACGTTTTCGGGATCACATGGATGCGAAATTTCCCCAATACTGAGCATCACTTGGGGTCCCCGATTGCGATGTCAGATATTTAGGCATAGGTGGGTTGACCGTTCTCGAGGCTTATGAACGCTCGCAACCAGTTGTTGATCTTTTCTGCTCAGATTGTAGGCAGTAACGACATCGATTCATCTGGAGGGGACCCAGGCGAGGTCGCTCGTCAGGTTTTCGACTTTGGGTCATTTTTGCACCACTCCTGGAATGTTAAGCTGGTCATTCTTTTTTCAGAGTTTTGGAGAAACATTGCTCAATATACGGCAAACTTAGATGAATTCAATGCCTGTTTAGAAAATTTATGCATCCTACCCAAGTACGCTATATTTTGGAAACACCGACAGTTTAACAAATCTCCAGCTCCTTTATTTCTTTGGGATGGCATGCATTTATCACCCCAAGGTAGCATCCGTCTCTATTACAGTGTTCGTGCAGCACTGACGCACGGGAAACGCCAGCTTCAACTCCTTGAAACTGTTCCATAATTTCGGCTTACTGCGCTGGGCCGCATTCAAGCTTGCATACCCCTGGTTCGACCAGCACCCTTGAACACAAAACCACCAACAATAGAAAACTGACAACAAGAGATTGGCCTACGACTATGGGGAGGGTGCGGGCGTCCATTCCCCAGGTCCTTTGTCAGCGCATACTAAACAAACAGAAAAAAAAAAAAAAAAAAAAAAATTTTGGTAATTTTTTCTCTCTTTTTCCCTGCATGTTTTTCATGCCCCCTCCATTCATAGTGTGTGCTTGGTGCAGTTATCTCCATTGGTTATTTGGTCACCCGGTAAGGGACTTAGTGTCCGTTTTTACCCAGTTTTCTTCTTCCGGTCCCTTCGTGGCTTAATTTTTGGGCTTTTATCTGTGCATGGGTGACAAATCTTAGCCGATCACTTACATTGGGCTGTGTGCCCGGTTTTCTAGCTGCCATTACGCACAATGTTCAGTTTTGTTGAGGGCTGTGTGCCCGTTTGTTTTTTCTTGAATTACAATTTACACTCAACGACACTCATCTTCTGTTCTATGGATGGAGGGGGTGGTTTTCCCATTTCTCCTTGGGGTATGTGCATGCATCATATGATTCTTTGGTCTGTTGTTTCTCACCACATCCCTCATGCCTGTTTACTCTCATTACAGATGGCTCCCACAAAACGCAAAAAGGGTAGACAACAAAATGGTGTGCCATTAAGACAGATCCTTCGACACGCTTTGGCAGTATCACAAGGGAGGGACGAACACCCTATGCCTCCCAGGGAACCAACAGTACAGTTCCAGATATCTACTGGTTCCTCCCCACCAACATCTGCACCACTGACTACCACTGTTCAGCAGCTTGACACCCGCACAATCACAACACACCCCATTTCAGTTTAGAGGGGCTCAGCACAGGACTCCCACCATCATGCAGCACCTACTTCACCTATAGCAGACATACAACCGTCCATTTTCAACACTACCAGCTCAAGTGGCACCATACCCACCAGGAGAGGCCGTTCACATGTTTCTTTACCGTTGAGTCATATTTTGGACCCGTTGCGGATGCCAGGTTCTCGGCCAGATGAGACCCACACACGCACCGACATCAGACCTTCCACGTCAACACCCTTCAGCATCAGCAGGCCACATTGCAGCACGCCTCCACCGCCTTCTACCACACATTCCGGACAGGCAGAATCATCCGTCACCTTGTCTCACTTGCCGGATTCGATCAATCGGTTAGCCCACTCAGTCAGTCGATTAGAAGACCAGCAGACACACAGGGTACATAACTTGCAGTTACACACTAGCACATCTCCACTTCCACCACCGGAATTTCATCCAGAGATGCTACACTCGATGCCAGACAACATGCTTCCTCCAGTTCTCCAGGATACTAACTCATCAGGTAACAACCTATCTACGCTCAACAACCATCTTACGTCATCAGCTCTTCAGGTTCCGGTCGATCCTTCTTTGCCAATTTTCCACTCACTCGCAACACCATTGGATGCCTTTATTCCTGCACCACTGAAGGAGAAAATTTGGAATGACCACTTTATCCACATGTCTGAACTGCTCAATAAACAGAAGCCTTCCTTATCTGTCATCACATTGGAAACCCAGGCATCTGGTGCCCCTGAACTTTGCATCAGTCAGCACCACAGCGTAACTCTCTCAATTTAGATACCTGGCTAACAGCCTTTCATATTTTTGTAGCCATATATTCTCAGAAACGGCCCACTGAAGCGCCTCAGCTCATGCATTACATTGCAAATATCCGGAATTTGGCACAAAAGGGTTCATATTAGTTTAGCTATGACGAACAATTTCGGGCCCTCAGGGAGACTTGTCGTCTCCCTTGGAACATGATCTACTGGAAGCTTATCGAGCAAGTTCCCCCATGGGCCCCAACTTTCAGATCTTCCTTTCGGAATAATCAGTTTCGGACCAACCGAGGGAATGGTAACAACACCCCTAACCACAATTTTCGCGTGCCCGCCGGGGAATGTTTTCGCTTCCACAAAGGTCTCAGCTGTCACAACAACCGCCAGTTCTCTCACAAATGTTATATTTGCCAGCGCCCCCATCCAGCCTCTTCTTGCTGGTCACGCCGCACCAGTGGCCCCACAGCTTCCTCAGCAGCCACCACACCTTTGGGCTCAGACATGCAACCATTCAGGAAGTCTTTCACTACCAACACTCATAAACCAGGAACATCTGGAAAGGTACCTCCATAATCTTCTCCCGTCTGAGTGCGCATTCCTTCTGCAAGGGTTTCGGGAAGGTTTTCACCTAGGTTTTTCAGGTGACCTCCCTCCTCAGCCACAGCCACAGAATTTAAAATCTGCCCGGGATCACCCTGCGATTGTTTCTGCCAAATTACTCATGGAATTAGAGCTGGGCCGAATAGCGGGCCCTTTTCCTCTCCACCCTTGCATCCTTTCCATATCTCTCCACTGGGTTTGGTGCCTAAAAAGTCTCCAGGCTCTTTTCGCCTTATTCACCATTTGTCCTTTCCCTCTGGGGCTTCCGTGAATGATGGGATTACCACCGAACACTCCCGGGTTGTCTATGCTTCAGTTGCCGATGCGATTACTTATCTCCAACATTGGGGCCGCTTCAGCTTCATGGCCAAAGTGGATATCAAAGATGCATTCTGCCTGCTCCCCATACATCCCAAAGATTTTCACTTGCTAGGCTTTGCTTGGGAGGGGAAATTTTACTACACCACCGATGCCTTCCCATGGGTAGTTCTTCTTCCTGCCAGCTTTTCGAAAAGTTCAGTTCTGCCCTTGAGATTATCTTAAAGTCTTTGATTTCTGCTTCGGTGGTCCACCTCCTGGATGATTTCTTTCTTGTTCACAAGTCCAAGGAGGAATGTGCCAGTGCCTTGCGGATTTTTCAGGCCCTATGTACTGATTTAGGCGTACCCTTAGCTACTGACAAGACTGTCTTACCTACCCACTGTTTAGAGTTTCTAGGCATAACATTGGACTCAGAGAAGATGGAAGCTCTTCTCCCTCAATCAAAGCTTGCTCAGGCTCAAGCATTACTGCGAAAATATCATATTAGGAAGAAGGTCACCCTCCATGAGTTGTAGAGTCTTATAGGGGTTCTAAATTTTGCATGTTCGGTCATCCTTCCAGGCCGCCCTTTTCTCAGACATCTGATTGACTTAACCAAAGGCATTGTCCACCCCAACCATCGCATTAGGCTCAACTCAGCGGCACGGGCAGATTTGCAAGCCTGGCTGTTTTTTCTCAAACATTTCAATGGGGCTTCAATGTTTTTGCATGATCATTGGTGTAGCAACCAAGCCATCTCCATGTATACGGATGCAGCCTCAACACTGATCTTTGGTGCTTGTTGGACTTATGGGGCCTGGCCTACAGAAATCAAGAACGCATGCATTTCGGCCCTGGAGTTATACCCTATCATTCTGTCCATCGGGCTTTGGGGTCCTTTACTGGCATTCCACTGCATCCTCTTTCACACCGATAATGAGGCTCTCATTCCAGTCATCAACAAACAAACCTGTAAAGATCCGACATTAATGCGGCTGGTTCGTCAGCTAGTTGTATATTCTCTAAAATATAATATTCTATTTAAGGCTTGCCACATCTCGGGTAAGCCGAACATTTATGCCGATGCTTTGTCTTGTTTACAGGTCCAAGAATTTCTGGCTGTCTATCCCACCGCCAACAAACAAACCACACCTATCCCAGACCATCTGTTACCCACAGTCTTCCTCACATACTGCATCCTCTCTTAGAGGCCTCCTTGGTACCATCTAACCCACCAAACATATGCTCGGGCTCTCCACTGTTTTCGTTCCTTCTACCTTGCCACTTTCTTCTGCCCACCAACATTGCCGGTAGCACCTTTCGAGATTGGGCTCTTCATTTCATGGCTGTATCAACAGGGTTTCAGGTACAATTCTCTTTTGTCCTACTTTAGTCATGCTCACAAAATGTATGGTTTTCCAGATCCCTCTCAGTCATTCCTCATTTCTAAACTTCTTCACATTTCTAAACTTCTTCACGGGGTAAAACATCTCAGTCATGCTCCAGATATTCGCCTCCCCATAATGCTAAACATCCTACAAAAACTTCTCACGTCCGTGCACCATGTGAGTCTGTCTTGGTATGATACCATATTGTTTAAAGCTATGTTCCTGCTGGCATTTTTTGCTTTATTGCGAGTAAGTGAATTCACTTTGACCTCTCAGCATCGACCTTCGACTCTCACTTCCTCCTGTTTTCATTGGGACCACTTAGGAGTTTGTGTCACGCTACATCATTACAAACACAGTATGCCGGGTAGCTCCTTCGTCCTCCGATTAACACCCAAGCCTCCCCCTCTCCCATGTCCCATTGTGGCTCTGGCCAATTACAATAGAGTCCGTCCTCAGGCCATTTCATATTTCACCTCCCAGACGGGCATACCGGTTACCCATTCTCA
Source organism: Pictodentalium vernedei (assembly GCA_031216915.1). Taxonomy (NCBI): domain Eukaryota; kingdom Metazoa; phylum Mollusca; class Scaphopoda; order Dentaliida; family Dentaliidae; genus Pictodentalium; species Pictodentalium vernedei. The sequence continues at coordinate 274,880,226 of CM062296.1, read as the reverse complement.
TTTTTCTGCCGAGCTCCACCGCTGCCTTACATTTTGTGGGTTGAGTGCTTCCTTCTACAAAATGCACAGCTTCAGAATTGGTGGGGCTTCTTATTTGGCCCAGAATGGTTTTACCGACGCCCAAATTCAACAAATTGGGCATTGGTCTTCAGATGCTTTCAAGCTCTATTTAAGGAATGTTCCCACAATGTAAGGGTAAGGGGTGGGGGCTTGGTCCCGGGGATTCAAGTGGCGTGAGCTGCCAGATCTCCTACCCGGCAGCTTATGGCATTATCTGCACCACTTTTGGCAAAAATGGAAAACCGGTTCTCTAGACTACCTCAGCATCACATAGCTTCAGGTAATCATATCCCATCTTTGTAAATTGTGTCATCCTACTACCTGGGCATCACATGGCCGCAGGTAGTCATAAATAAGAATTTGCATTTTTGTATTCTTTTAATAAATTGGCCACTTTTAGAGTGGTCCATTATCATCATCAGTTTCGGCTCAAGTGTTATTTTTGCCAAACAAGCTTCTCCCCTAGCGATTATTATTTGTGAGGGGGTAAAAGGGGGTTGCTCACATAAATGCAATTTAGGCCCTAGGCATAAATTATTTTATGGGAGGACACGCTTAGTGTTTTTTGGGTACAGCTGTACAACAAGACAGGTCTGCTAATTTATTCTCAAGCCAAGCAGACCAGTCGACTATCTTTCAATCCTGCTAATACATTTCTAAATTCTACTTCTCTTATCTGCTTTGGTTAATTCCCATCATTTCTACAGAGTCTGACACTGCAGAAACTGACTATATTCCCTTTGTTTCATGGAGTAATCCCAGAATACTTACCAACCATTCCATTGGTGGAACTAATCATCAACGCCATCTCCCCTCTCGCCACCATCTTTTTTCTCTGGTTCTCTCTCCTTCTTTTCAGAGCTTGGCTAGTCAACCATCGGCTTCTACTAACTTGTCCCATCTATCTTCATTTTCTCTTCTTCTGACACCCCACTCTATTGGATGTACCAGTTAGACATGCTTACGTTGCACTGCTGAGCTTGACACAATTTAGACAACTTACAAGACAAAGCCCGTGGGTTTCAGACGCAGGAAGAGAATGCCTTAAGTTACCACTGCTCTGGCTATATCACTCAACTGAATTCATAAAGGACAACAGTTAGCATCCCTGTATTACATGACCGGGATCAACAGCAACAACAAACTTTCATTGTGACTGGCTTTATAATGCCTCTGTAGTGCCTATCCCTGCATTACAGGCTGGGATTCTGGCAATGGACAATAGCTTTGTGCACCCGATTTCAGGGAAGAATTGTCAATTATTTGTTTTCGCCTGCCGATGGCCTGCATTTCGGATCTACATTTCAACCTTGGGGGTTCCCCTGTGGTTTCTTGACAGTTACTGCGCTCAGGATGGTGCAAATGTTCTGCAGAATTACACTCGTGCCATCACCATTATGCGGCAGGCGAGAGGATGCCTTCCAACAAAATTAATCTGTATTACTGACAGCTTTCCGGTGTACAAAGACAGGGCTTCCTTTAT